>ML363336.1:1255-65540 GCA_005239505.1 Nicotiana paniculata | reverse complement strand
TATATATATATATATATATATATATATATATATATATATATATATATTGAAAAGTATAACTGATAAGCAATTATCTCCAAGAAAAGTTATGTCTAAAGGACTTCTTTTCGAAAGTATATTTAAAAAACATTTGTCTTGCAGAATGATGATATTTGAAAGAGCAGTACTTGGGAAATATATTTTGAACATCACGTATGTTGATGATATTTGAAATAGCAGTACTTGGAAAAAATATATTTTGAACATCACATATTTTGATGATATTTGAAAGAGCAGTACTTGGGAAAATATATATTGAACATCACGTGTTTTGATGATATTTGAAAGAGCAGTACTTGGAAAAATATATTTTGAACATCACGTATATTGATGATACTTGAAAGAGCAGTATTTGGGAAAGTGTATTTGAACACCCCGTATTTGAAGAGACTATGTTATAAAGATTTCTCTTTATAAAAATATATAAATACACATTAAGAGACAGTATGTTTCAAAGAAGAAATTTATTTATTCCAAAATGATTATATCTTTAAAGTTTTCAAAATGAACTCACGATTTAAAGGTTTTCACTCAAAAGTTTAACCAGTTTTATTGAGTCATTGGCTAAGGCCTGACGTGAATAAATTGACGTGGTGCTGAGTTTCTTGTGTTTTTGTTGGGTTGTAGTTCCCGCCATTTGGATTGCATCTTTTCCATTCTCTTTGCGTATTTCTATTATGATGTCCGTTGACCGCAATTATTGAATTTTCTTCCGTATTATTCGATCGTATCGTTAATTACATTGAGAAATCTTTAGATAGATATTTTGGACCGGTTATTTATACATCTTGCCTTTTTACTTATTAGACCGGTGGTGTGTTGACTAGTCCTCGTCACTACTTCACCGAGGTTAGTCTTGATACTTAATGGGCACCGCTGTGGTGTGCTCAGACTACACTTCTGCACATTTTTGTGTGCATCTTCAGGTTATGGTTGTTGGTAGCTGCGCAGATCGTTGCTGAGAAGACTCAAGGTAACCTGCTGCTGCGTTCGCAGGCTTCAGAGTCACCTTCCTGTTGTATTTCTATTCAAATGTACTTACTTATTCCTAGACAGTTGTACTTAGATTTGATAGAAAGATTTCGTAGAGCTTATGACTTGTATTTACCGGGTTTTGGGAAATTGTAAACTCTGCCAAGAATTCTATTTCGAAATTTTTAAAATTTCTTTATTATTTTTGTTGTTCAGTGGAAATTTTAGGCTTACCTAGTCCCTAAGACTAGGTGCCATTACGATACCCAACGGAGGGAAGTCATGACAATAAGTATGTTTTGAGTAAATACAGTGAATTAGTAGTTTTAGCAGAGCTAGTAGAGCTACGCTTTGATTTACTTAGCTAGGTTAACACTAGTGAGTGGGTAATAGTTTAAAACACTGATACATGTTAGAACCCAAAGCATTTATGTTTAAACTCGAAGTACATCGACATAGGAAGAAAAATCATCTAGGCAGTAAGAGAGCAAACTATAGGAGAATAGCCTTTGAGAGTTATCTAAAAGGGGTTTCCCCCAAAATTGTTAGTATGAACAGAGTTGTATTATTAAGATTGTGCATGATAGTTGTGAACACATTATCTTTCCTTTTATGTAAGTAATTTAGTTTTTCCTAGTAAGAAAGATTTATCAGAAGTAATTCGGAATATGAGTCATAGTTGACGTAAAGTGCAAAGAATTGCAGAAAATAAGGAGAGTTGTTTGGATCCCAACAAAAGAAAAGGATTTGCAAGTACAAGACCTTAACCTTAGGTCTAAGGGGTAGTGAGGAAATTGTCAGTAAGTCTAGTTGGAGAATTTAACCCAAAAAGTTAGCATGGGATTCGGAAAAAAACAATTCACCGCATAGACGGGTAGTATAGTTCATGATTGAAGCAGACAAGAGAACTCTGGTGAAAGACATTCACCCCTTAGCCAAGGTAGGAGTTCGGCTTTCGGACACCATATATAGTGGAGTTGTTGTTCAGAATAGGACTTGCTCCCCCTTAGTAACTGAAGTGAAGGCGAAACATTTTGATGATCCCTACTTGTTGTAGCTAAAATAGGGGATTCACATGCGAAGACGATGGATTTCAAATAAGGGGGAGATGATGGTACCTTGAGGTACCAAGC
Organism: Nicotiana paniculata; assembly: GCA_005239505.1. NCBI lineage: Eukaryota > Viridiplantae > Streptophyta > Magnoliopsida > Solanales > Solanaceae > Nicotiana > Nicotiana paniculata. The sequence continues at coordinate 63,396 of ML363336.1, read as the reverse complement.
TAGATTGTGTGTTCCAACCATAGATGGACTTAGCGAGGGAGGAACATGTTAGAAGCCCATAATTCCAAATATTCGATCCACCTAGGTTTCCCAAAGATGTATCATGATCTTAAGGAGATCTTATTGGTGGAACGACATGAAAAAGAACGTCGCAAACTTAGTGGCCAAGTATCCAAATTGTCGGCAAGTGAAAGTCAAGAAGCACACATCCTAGAGTTTTACCATAGAATATACATATCCTTTAGTGGAGATGGTAAATATGAACCTTATAATAAGATTATCTCGCTTATTTGAAAAGCATGGTTTGTATGGGCGAAGGTGTAAATCGCCAATTGGTTAGTTTAAAATTGGCGAAGCAGAGTTGTTGGGACCAGATTTGGTCAGTCAGTCTATGGATAAAGTGAAGTTGATTCAAGAGCATTTTAAGACAGCTCAGAGTCGCCAAAGGTCCTATTTGGACGTGTAGCATAGATACCTAAAGTTTCAAGTTGATGATTAGGTGTTTCTAGAAGTTTCGCCTATGAAAAGTGTTATAGGATTTGGGAATAAAGGAAAGTTCAGTCCCAGATACATCGGGTTGTATAGGATCCTACAAAGGATCGAGCAGGTAGCTTATGAGTTAGAGTTTCCACTAGAATTGGCAGTTGTACACCCACTATTTCACGTGTCATGTTGTAACATTCAAGTTTCCAATATTCAAATCTCATGTCATGACATTTATGTTTCCAGTATTCAGATATCATGTTAAAACATTCAAGTCAGGTCAGTACTCAAATACTCATGTCAGTCCAGTAGTAAGATATTCATGCGAGCTTAGTACTCAGATATTGATGTCAGTTCAGTGATCAGATATTAATGTCAGTTCAGTACTCGAGTATTCGTGCTAGTTCAATATGCATATATACACATTAGTCCATAATTCACGTATCCATAACAGACAAGTATTTATGTATATGTTTCATGTTATGCGTATTACGATGCCTTATGAAGCTAGTGTTGCGATTTGTTAGTTGGCAGGTGTTTTGGAGTAATATCTAAGGTAGCTATCCTTCTCATTCAGAACTTATATTATAATCTCCATGTCATAGTATCCAGTCAGCTCAGTGTTCAGTTAGTTTAGTAGCCATTCAGTTCCATAGCTATTTAGTTAAGTATCTCAGCACATCAGTAATCATATATCCATTCAGTTTAGTATGCATGTGTTCATGACAGTACAATGTACACATGTTTCCATCAGTCCCATTTAAGGTCGAGAGGAAGTTGTGGTTACAATTAAGACAACATTCGAGGATGAATGATCCCAAAGGGGATATAATGTAACACCCCGTAAATCCGGATTAGTTGTAGATGCATTAAATGAGTATTAATGTGACCTTCTAGACATGTGAAGTCCTATCGGGATGCGTATGTGTGAAAATCGTTGTTTTTGAATCAAGACCGACAGTGAGGTGCATAAAATTCGATAGAATCGACTAAGTTTATGGGAGGTACGTCTTATTGCCTTAGTCATGGCAAGGCCATGAAAAACTCACGGCCATAGAAAATTCAAGGCCAAACAAACTCTCGACCATAGACAGTGAAAGGCCATATAAACTTAGTGCCATAAACAGTACAAGGCCATAAAAACTCAATGCCACAAACAGTGCAAGTCACTTTCCAGGGCATCATCCTCAACACCTCAGACAGTGCAAGGCACAGTAATTTTGGCGCTTCTAATGGCGCCTTGCATAGCTATTTTGGCGCCCTTGATGACGCCTCGCGCCAACTATGCTTATCCGAGTTATTTTTATTTTCCTCCTAAACTTTGGGGCGTGTTTACTTATTTAAAACCTTTACCTCGTTCCACCACACCTCAAACACGAAAACCTACTCTAGAAAGGGAATCTCTCAAGAACCTAATTTCCCCAAGGTCCCTCCATCATCCAAGGTAAGTTCAAACGATGATTCTAAGTTAATTTCAATTATCCAACACCTTTTTAACATAGGTAAAAGCTTCCATTCATTAGATATTCGATCGAGTCACCATTGTTGAGAAAGGAAACCCTAGAACTAGAATTCAAGAGTATTAAACTTCAAAAAGGTGATGCTTCTACTCCCCATCATTTATAACTATGAATTGATGAGTTTTTGGGAGAATAGTAAATGGGTTCGATAAAGAGAACTGTATGAACTATGCTAGGGTTTTGGATTGTTGAATTATGATTTTTGTAAACATTTGGGTGATGAGAAATGGTGTTAGTTACATCTATTCTGGATTGTAGAATCACCAAGAAGTAATAGAACGAGAACTTGGTGAAGAAAAGACCAATTACTAATGTTGATACCCATTTTTATCCTCACATTTTTCTAAATAGTATATATATTTTCAAAATTTCATTTTTATTCATTATTTAATTTACAAGATTTATACAAGCATTTTCCATAATTTTTAGAGCTTTAAAATTAATTTTCGTGCATTTAAATTACTCAAATATTTATTAATTATCCCTTAAATTATTTGTAATAACTTGATCATCTAAATTTGTTATTTTAACACCCACATACATGTTTTAAAATGTTTTACATCATTTCATATTATTATATTTATATTTTAGTTATTTATGTAATTTTTGCAATAATAACCTATGTTCATGCATAATTATACTTTTATTATATTATTTGTGCCAAAACAGAATTTTACATTTTTTTTAATGCTAAATTATTATTTTCAATCATTTTAGTGCATATAATATTTTTTTTTATTGATTAATTTTATAAATTATTTTTGATAAATTTTGTGTATTTCAATTATGGCCAATTTTAAAAAACTTTTGGACCAAAATTGGCCTAATCGCGATAACCCCACCCTTTTTAATTATATTTTCCCCAAACCCTAGCCCCATTCTTTAGATATAGCCGCCCCTAAATCCTCTCTACTCTTTTCTTCTCTAAGGAAACCCTGGCCGCCACATCCCTTAATCCTCTCCGACTCCGACCTTAATATGGAAACCCTCCATGATTTCCTTTCCATGTATGTTCTGTCACCTTGTTACTTACACGATTTTAGTATCACCTAGTAATTGCCTCTTGTTGGAAAGTACCGGGCTTTGAGTTATGTGCAATCGTCTTCAATCTTCAAGATTTACACGGTATTCCGTCTATATACGTTCATGACAAGGTGATATGAGGCCGATTCACCAAGATCTTTGATCGATTCTTTGCTTTCCATCAAACTAGGGTTTGGAATTTCAATGTTTTCCTTTACTTGTTCTATTATCGATTACGTGTGATTTTCTTTCCTTATTGGTGTTTGATTAATTGTTTTCCATGTTAGCTTGTTCAATTTCTACCACTATATAAACCCTTCCCCAGTTTCCCCTTTGAACATACTTTACTCACTGAAATTAAATATTTTTACTCTCTTATTCTTTCATTCTCACTCGTTATACTCTGAAATCTTGGACCTTGGCCGGCTGAAAGCCAAGGCCATTCAAATTTGATTGTGTTCTTTCTCAGTGCGAGCACTACCCGGGGTTCATTCGAAACCCTTGGGAACTCTGACGCACTGGGACTTTGGGGGTTCTGCTGCTCTTTTCTACTGTTAATCGAATTACTTTTAGGATTTGCTCTTCTCGTTTATTTTCTTGTTAACTTGTAACTAGTGAGTACCTTTGCTCTCGCAATTTCATTTTTTTGTGCTTATGTTCATGCTCTGTATATCTATGTTGCTTAAGCTTCAATGAACTAATAGGCTTCTATGTTTATGGTCCTCTTTGATTTGAAGTTATCCTGTAGCCTTATGTTTCCTAGCATCATAACTTTCCGAAAGCTTTAAGTTTACTACTATCTAAAGCCTGCTTAGCCTAGTGTGTTTGTATATTTCTGAATGCTATTCTACCCATTGTCATGAGTTCATCTCGTACTTGTTTCAGATTCCTATGATAGGGTAATTCATGCCTAATGTATCATTTCCTATTGTGTCGTTCCTACCCACTTGTTGGATTCTTTATGATTGATCTATACTTATGCAATTTCTAAATGCCAGCATTGTCTGAACTTCTAGACCAACATGACATGTTTTCTTACTATGTGTAAATTCAGTGCTCTTTGATTCGTTCAATTCTATGTTCTTAAAACATCGCTCAAGACTCCAGTACCTAGCTTTAATTCTATCCCTGGTTAACTGATACAAGTCCTGATGACTACCTATCTTGTTAAGCTTGGTAATGTTTTTAAGCTTTCCATGTGATCGCCTGCCAAATATTGTAGACTATACTTACTAGCTTATTTGTCATGTTCACTAGGCTCCCATTTTAGAATTCCTATGTGCAGATTGCTATCCTTGATTCTGCTAGACCTTCATGCAAAAATCTAATGTCTAAAGTTCTTTAGGTTAATTTTGGATCATGCTTTACTTTGAAACTCTCTTTGGAATGGTTCATTATCCTATAGTGGTCAATTCTATTACTTTTAAACTTTCTTTCAGGAATTACAAGCCTCAACTTGCCTCATATGTATCTTGTGTGCCTTCAATCTAGCTTAGTCCTATTATATGTCTTAACTAGAACTGCTATTAGCTATTGCTTTAAGATTTAAGTGTTCAAGCTGTTTTAGTTAGATTCTATAAGTCTTCCGTCACTAGTATGGCTGAGTTTGGCATGCGTTTGGGTAAATAAGTGTTGGGCCATGCACGTTGGGCATGACACTTAAGTGGCTGCGAAACTGATTGTCTGAGTCTGCCGTTGTCGCACCCCCTTTTTTCCTCTCCTTTCGGATTAGTCAGGGTTTTTGACATTATTGGGACAAATCATTTTCTTTTGGGAAAATGGATGTAAGGAATTTGAAGAGTCGCAACCTAACGAATTAAGGTGCGTTAGGACACCTATTACGGGTCATTTATAACACATTGTATAACCAGAGATTGGGTAAGGGCTTGAAGTTACTTCAAGGGGAAGGTGTTAGGCACCCCTCGAAGTCCACAATTGTGGGTCCCGGCCAAACTTACTTTGTGAATTAATGAAGTGCAAATAAGCAGTCTAAGCACACATGTAAATGAATAAAGGTTTTAACAGATTAGCAGTCTAAGCACACATATGTAAATGGGTGAAAGGGGTCCTAAGTTATTTATCCTATAGGATCATATCTATGCAATTCCCGGTAATCACTCCTCGATGAGGGTCTACACGTTGCATTAGCGCACATGTCATCATATCCTTTTCTACCCACTACCCCACCCCTTAGTGGTTATGAAGTGAATTTTATTTAACGAGCTCTAAGCGTGCTATTACCCGTCCCTTCCTTGTGGTCATGGAGGAGTTTAAGACCGCTAAATCTGGGCAGTACTAGACAACCCCTAAGGTATTTAGAAAGGAAAAATCTAGGCGACAAGCAAATAACAGGAAGGACAAGCAAGTAAGTGAAAGAAAGCAATTAAAAGGCTCATGTTTACCTCCACACATATAGCAAACAAACAGCATGCCACGACCCAAAGTCCCTAAGGTCGTGATGGCGCCGGACATCAATGTCAGGCAAGCCAAATCATTAATTAAATGAATAAATTTTCCGGTTTTAACATTTATGAAAGCATTTCCTTTTCCCTTAATTACAAATTAACCAACTAAAAGTCTGTTAATTAAAAATAATGGTTTAAAGATTTCATTTAAGCAATTATATCCCAACACATATCCCAGAACCCGGTGTCACAAGTACATGAGCAACTTTTAAGAATTTATACAATCATTACAAAGCCTGTCCGAAATACAACTGGACAAGGAAATTTAAAATGAAATAAATACAGTACGAAGGAGAATTTGTCAGCTGCGGATCGCCTCCGGATGAAGCAGCTCGCCTAAGTCTCCGTATCCTCCACATTGCTATGAAAGTACCTATGCAATAAAATGCACAGCAAGTGTAGCATGAGTACAAAAACAACTTGTACTCAGTAAGTCGCCCGCCTAACCTCAGAGAGGTAGTGACGAGAGGTCAAAATAGACACTTACTAAAGTTCAATTTAGAATATTTAGGTATGACACTAAGCATGATTTATCATAGGCAATTTATAAAGCAGGATTTAAATATCTTTAAACTCCGTTCACGTTTGGCACTTTATATCTTCGTCATATTAACAATTAATCATCATGGTGATTTAATGAAATAATAATAAATCGACGGGAAGGAACAACTTCTTCCAAAATATTTTTAATAACTTTAAATCTCTGTCATTTCAATTGATAATTTAATATTTCAGGCCAGTAATAATGGAAAATCATAGCAACTACGCAACAAATATCACGCGCAAGCAATGCCGAGGGTCGAACGACGCGGACCAACAATAATAAAATATGCACTGCCGAAGGGTCGAATGGATCGAACCATAGATGCATCTATTTCCCCCGCTCGCGAATCGATCATGCGACGCAGTCAACATAAAAATAATACGGCTAGGCTGCTCGCGAATCATACCTGCGGCCAGGTGCTCATATGTACACATATTCACATAATACATCCTTATTTTTATCAAGAAGCAGTTTTTTCTGAGGAAAGTTGTAAAAATCCTTTTTAAAAGAACATGAAATATAGGTCTTGAAATCATTTGTTTTTGAAAACTCATTTGTCAAGTTTAATGATATTCCACGATATAACCCAGTCCAGGTACACAAATATCCACGGAGAGATCAATTCTCTTTTTAGAAGATTAACAAAATGAACTCTAGTTTTCTTTTAGATATTCAATTACGTTTTAGATTATATTAGCAGTTTAATATTACAGACAGGATATAGGTACAACACGTAAGGCATGCTAGTGGGTCCTAGACTACTCGGACATGCATAATAGTAGCTACGCACGGACTCCCATCACCTCGTGCGTACGTAGCCCCCGAAGATAATAGCATGTACTGAATTAATTCACCTAGGGGGACGATTCCCCCTCACAAAGTTAGAAAAGAGACTGACTTCGCTCCGAAATTCCAATACCGGCTTCCAATCCCCTCCGATGACTCCAACGGACGCACAACGCTCCGAAACTACCACATAACGGCAAAGCAATGAAAATTCACCCTAATACTCAGAACAAATTCAGATTATATACTTTCACAACCCCACTCGGAGAAATGACCAAAATGCCCTCGGGCCCACGTGCCTGGAAATCCGAAATTCTCGAAGATACATTCTACCTATAGCCCTACTAGTTCAATCATGCAATTTACTCTACTTTCCACACTCAAATTCGTGGCTAAATTCAGAATTTACATCTTTCTAGGTTTCTTAAAAATTTTTCCCAAATTCTTACCAATTTCCATGCCTAATCCATGCATATAATCTTGTATTTATCTAACAAACGGAAGGAATTTACTTACCTTGATGGCTGACGAAAATCCCCCTAGAAATGCTCTCCAAAAATCGCCCATGACAAATGAAAAATGGGTGAGAAATGACAAAACCCATATTTAAAATATTGCCCAGGCCTCCCTTCGCACTTGCAGTCCAATAGCCCGCTCCTGCGGCTTCGCACCTGCGAAAATTCCATCGCAGGTGCGGCTCTGACTCAACCTAGCATTTCTCGCTTCTACGGTCCATTCTTCGCACCTACGCTTCCGCAGGTGCGACCCATCCTCCGCACCTGCGGCCTCCTCAACTCCAACCCAGAACTCGCACCTGCGGTGCCCTTAGCCGCACCTGCGGTCAAAACCTTGCAGGTGCGGTTACACCAGATGACAGCAGTCTTCAGCCTTCTTCAACTTCAACATTGATCCGTTAACCACCCGAGGCCCCCGGGACCCCGTCCAATTATACCAACCTGTTCCAAAACATAATGCAGACTTGCTCGAGGCCTCAAATCACATCAAACAACATCAAAACCACGAATCGCACTCAAATCCCAACTTTGTGAACTTAGAATTTTCCAACTTCTACATGCGATGCCGAAACCTATCAAATCACGTCCGATTCACCTCAAATTTTGCGCACAATTCATATTCAACGTTACGGACTTGCTCCAAATCCCGGAATTGCATTCCGACCTCGATATCAAAACTTCCACTTCCAGTCGGATTTCTCAAAAAACCTTCAAATTTCTATCTTTAGCCAAATGACTTCAAAATGACCTACAAACATCCAAATTCACTTCCAACCGTGCTCACAACTCCAGAATCACCATACGAAGCTATTCCCAGACTCAGAATCCCAATCGGTCATCAACAACACTGAAATTCACTTCAAGCCCAAATCTATGAAATTCTTCTAAAATGCTAACTTCCACAATATTCGTCGAAATTCTCCCGGGTTATCCAAAACCCGATCCGGACATACGCCCAAGTCCGAAATCATCATACGAACCTACAGGAACCTTCAAACCCTGATTCGGAGGTCGTTTACTCAAAATTCCCATCTTAGTTGATTCTTCCAACTTAAGGCTTCTAAATGAGAATTTTCTTTCCAAATCAATTCTGAACTTCCTGAAATTCAATTCCGACCACACCTACAAGTCATAACACCTGAAATGGAGCTGTTCACGACTTCAAACCGTTGAACGATGCACTAGAGCTCAAAATGACCGGTCGGGTCGTTACATTCTTCCCCACTTAAACCGACGTTCGTCCTCGAGCGTGCTAAGAACTGTTCTGGAGTTACTTGAAATCACTGTTTAACATTTCGAGCACCTGCCCGTGCTACCATCACCCAGTTGAGTACATTAGCTTGATAACATCTGAAGATTTCTTCTTTTATCCATATAATAAGCTCAGAATTTCATTCAAAAACCTTAAATTTCTCTACCAAGCCTAGTTCTAATATATAACACCGAATCAATTACCACATGACATACCAGAACATGACTGCATACCTGTGCTGAATCAGCACCATGCACCGCAAGATTCATCATCTAACCATAATGACGCTCCCTGAACCTTAATAGCCAAATTCCATGAATCTGATGCTCCCAATGCACCTCATGATATATATGCATACATCCTGCTATAATGCTGACAATACCACCACAACAGAGGAAATGCGCGGAAATTCATACTCAACTGCAGAGTTAACAAATCCTTGAATACCTCATCTTGACTAGAATCACCACTTCATTGTGAACCTGAATAATGGTATTTGTCCTTTAATTTACACTTCACATAACCTTATCGCACTGATCCCTGATCCGATAGTCCCGTCTCACCCAGTATGAACTGCTCAGAGAACAAATCACCCCAAACATGACCAATTTCCTCACATGATACCACATCGCACCAATAGACCATAACTCGAATATGATAATAAGAAACGACTCAGGAAGGAACTATTCGAATCAGGCAACTAATATGAACTCTTATCAGCAAATAGGAAGTAGAACACAGGAAAATAAATATAGGAACCTTACTCATTATCACACTGTTGCGGCGTGAAACCCGAATAACATACCCGTGTCGACGTACCACCCGATCCACACATAAAATTTACATAAGAAGATATATATATACGGAGCTGATTCGCTCACTATTACAAATTACTGAATATCAATCACAAGAACGCGAAGTGCATAATACCATCCTGGGGAGATTGATAAAGCAGTAGGCTACATAACTAAGCACATCCGGGGTGCGATATATATATATACACTCTGAATCTCAAGAGCTATCCTGCTCACATAACATCCTCGCTACGCGGGACCTCAACACATAGGAAATTACCAAGCCGTTTCACAACTCACACGGCACAATCATAATAACACAGGAATTTGACGAAGACGGAACAACACGTTCTAATACCTTTCCATGAAAAGCGCTCTACTGAAAGGAACATGCCTGGCTCATATGGATCCCATAATCATATTTAAATCCATCCACAAACATCGAGCCACCTCGCTCGCACCAAACTTAGCTATTAGCTTTTACCCGGGTCCACATTAACCCCATACCGGTACACACACCTCATAATCCATAATCAACTGAACCGAACGCTCTCCAGGCGTAAATTCTCAATTACGCTATATTTCACTTCTTCATACTCATTCCAAATCTGAAATCCATCAAGTGACTACATGTCACACTTTATACAATCTTTTCGCGGTCATGCTTCCACGACCTTCCACACAAGGAAACAAGTCTGCACATCCACCATTGGCCATACTACGCTGTAAGACAAATCAAGAACTCATAACCAGGGTACAAAGCCTCTTCCACCGAATCTCAATCTCAGGTGACACTGAAATAACACCAGCTTATACTGAACTTTCAAATCACTCTTCCGAGCTCATGAATTCCTTATTAACACCGAACCGCAATCTCGATTCTTACTCCCAGTTACATACTGGTTTCCGCACATAACATGCCAACATGATGTAGCGCAAGAATTCCATCATAACTTCTGAACCACCAATAGAGTGAACACTTCATCATATAGAAACCTTTTACTTAACTCAATTCAGGAGTACCATCTCAATATACGAGTGAATTCCCCACAATCACCCAACATGCAAATCCTTTAGTAGTAGTCAATACCACCATAACCCTTCCGGGATCCGCCTACACCTGACAAGCCATAACACTCAAATGCTCCCACATGAGATCTGTTACGACGGTCGACAAGCCCCGCACACACCGGTACAAACCACGTGCATAACTAAATCACCTCAAAGGAACCGATCATTGCCGCAAGTGTGCCATTTCAACCATGGCTAATCAATCTATCTTCTTTTGATCATATTCAATTGCCTCAGGAATAATAACAACTTCCTTCAACCCATAGAAAACTCAACCCTCACTCATCCTAAGTGACCTTGACTCACGAGACTATGCTGCCTAAATCCCGCAACCCGTCTCATACCCTCATGATTATCTTTTCTTTAATCCGGGGTCTATTTCTCTATCTCCTCCAATACTATCCTTCATGATGAAACACATCATACTGTCCTCCCTTCGCACTTGTGGTACAATAGCCGCTCCTGCGGCTCCGCACCTGCAAAAATTCCATCGCAGGTGCGGCTCTGACTCAACCCAGCATTTCTCGCTTCTGCGGTCCATGCTTCGCACCTACTCTTCCTTAGGTGCGACCGATCTTCCGCACCTGCGGCCTCCTCAGCTCCAGCCCAGAACTCGCACCTGCGGTGCCCTTAGCCGCACCTGCGGTCAAAGCCTCGCAGGTGCGGTTACACCAGATGACAGTAGTCTTCAGCCTTCTTCAACTTCAACATTGATCCGTTAACCACCCGAGGCCCCCGGGACCCCGTCCAATTATACCAACATGTTCCAAAACATAATGTGGACTTGTTCGAGGCCTCAAATCACATCAAACAACATCAAAACCACGAATCGCACTCAAATCCCAACTTTATGAACTTAGAATTTTCCAACTTCTACATCCGATACCGAAACCTATCAAATCACGTCCGATTACCTCAAATTTTGCGCACAAGTCATATTCAACATTACGGACTTGCTCCAACCCCCGGATTCGCATTCCGACCTCGATGTCAAAACTTCCACTTCCGGTCGGATTTCTCAAAAAACCTTCAAATTTCTATCTTTAGCCAAATGACTTCAAAATGACCTACAGACATCGAAATTCACTTCCGATCGCGCTCCCAACTCCAAAATCACCAAACGGTCATCAACAACACTGAAATGCACTTCAAGCCCAAATCTATGAAATTCTTCTAAAATGCTAACTTCCACAATATTCGCTGAAACGCTCACGGGTTATCCAAAACCCGATCCGGACATACGCCCAAGTACGAAATCATCATACGAACCTACAGGAACCTTCAAACCTTGATTCGGAGGTCGTTTACTCAAAATTCCCATCTTAGTTGATTCTTCCAACTTAAGGCTTCTGAAATGAGAATTTTTTTTCCAAATCACTTCTAAACTTCCTGAAATTCAATTCCGACCATACCTACAAGTCATAACACCTGAAATGGAGCTGCTCACGACTTCAAACGGCTGAACGGCATGCTAGAGCTCAAAAGGCTGGTTGGGTCGTTACACAGCACGTCCCAAACACAAATACAGGCAATTTTTAAAAAGTGTCCTAGGACAGGATGTCTAGGTGAACATTAATATACAAAATATGCAACACTGTTTTAAAACTAAGTGGCAGGGTCCTAATTGGTTTGCCTACTGATTTTCAGAACCTGTGAGACTTAAGCAGTTTATAAACAATCAGAACACAGTTTCTCATTTTTTACAAGGAGATTAATTACCTAAGGCTTGCCTAGGCGTGGGACTATACGCAGTCACATTTACAAGAGCTATTTAAACAATTTGAGATTATTCAACCTATATGCATGCTGATCTAGGTGATACAGATTATAACAGGTGATTTATACCAATTTGTATTTAGAGACATGATACCTATGCGTGAGGCTGTTTTAAACCTTTTCATGGATTTATTTATTTAGTCGAAATAGACATGATTCAAAACGGATGCAAACAGAGTCCTAAGAACAGGATATCTAATGCACACAGAGATGACTGTTTTTCTTAGGCATGATTATTTAGTAGTAGGATTTCTAAGTGACAGTACTGATGCAGAACCAGAAATTGGAATAGTGATATATAATATGCGATATGCTAAAGAGATAAACGTGAATACCCTAAAACAGGATGTCTAGTGTACATGTTTGGAATGATTTGAATGCAAATAGAGACAACCATCCTAGAACATGTTTTCTAGTGCAAATTTGCATAAAGATCATACAACTACCCTCCCCATTTTTCACTAGCCACCTCAATATTTGTTTACAAATAATTTTTACAGACCAATGAATAAATTACATAAATGAAACAAAAATCGAACTATAGGGAGCCTGAAATAGGCCCAAGGCAAACCTGGTAAGGCCAGGCCTTCAATGATCTCAAATGACAAAGGATTTCATAGCCAGATTTGTGTCCAGGTGTGTCAGAGTTCCCTAAGGACCTCAAGGATCCCGGACAGTGCTCACACCCAGACTTTTCACAATAGGGACTAAATATGTGCAGTGTGGAATGGCCAGCCTCGGTGTGCCAAAGTTCAAAGGAATCTCAAGAGGATCCCAAGGCAGTACACACACTGGAGGGGAGGAACCTATTGACTTAAGAGTAAATTGAGAGTGCTTGACATAGTTTTGAAAAGTTTTTGATAAGAAAACAATATAGAGATGACTCTAGGAGTGAAAAGGTTTTCTGAAATAGGAACTAGTCTAGTGGTAAAACAGTTTGAGAAAAGTATTAAACACTTTTGAAATCAGAACACAAATCAATTGGTCTTAGAACAACCAGATTCAGGAATACTTAGCAAACAGATTCCAAACAGGGATATAGGGGTTGGGGACACATAGAATACACATCAATGTATAGTGAAACATATAAACAACAAGATGCACAGAGTTCTCAAGAGCTCTATAGGATTAATAAGTTAGTTATAAAGGTAAGTGATTGAGACATTGAGCAAAGATTTCAGTAAAGCCACATAAACACTAAACATGATTAGGCATACAACTAGAATTGCTTTGAGAGACTAGATAACTTAGTAAAGCAGATTAGGCAAGAACCTACATGAACAGGCTAGGCAAACATCACACAAGTATTCATAGTGCAGACATGTTAGTCATATACTGGACAAAACCTGATTTAGACATGCTAGATAAAGCAGTAGATAAGCAAATATAGTTAGACATACTAATCACATATTGAACAAGACAGTGCTAAGCAAGACAGTGAACGGGAACAATAATGGAACTCATAATTGATGAACTTAAGGCAGTAATGAAACACACAGGGTTTAGATTTTAAAAATAATCAGAGCATACCAGTTAGGAAGAGAAAACACAGAATGCAAAGCAGATGTTGTGCAATATCTAGCCTTGACTTACAACCGGCTAGACAAATGAACACCACAAGTAGTAGAAGAACATAGAGCTTTTAGAGTGTAAGAGTGTTTTTGTGAACTAATGTCCGTCCTTAGAAGTGAAATAGAGGAGAGTTTATGTAGTAGTTTAAGAGCGGGATAAAATAAGGTAAAGGAAATCACTGAATCAATTACACGCAAAATCAATATAGTCTTCCCTTAATTAAGGGTAATTATCCAACAGTAAGAACACGAGATATTTAAGGAAAGAAATTCAAATCAGACATAAGTAAAGAGTGAGCAATTAGGGGTTTAATTAAGGAAATAATCTTGCAAGGAATGAGTAGATACTATAGGTGATCATATAAGGCAGGAAGACTAATTAAAGTAATAAACAAGGGAAATAATCAAGAATCAGTCAATCTAAGTTTCAAAGTGATACTAATTTATGGAAAAATACCAATTTCCACAAATAAAAGATATGCTAGGCAAGATTCCATAGACATAGAGAAATTAGGCGAAAAATAATTCAGAAACCCTAATAGGGATGAACTAGGGTAAAAATCACAAGCAATGAATCTGACTAAGGAAAGCATGTAAGTTAAAAACAGAATAAGACAATGCAACAGGTAACATGGAAAACTCAAAATCGAAGTAGAACATTTAGAAAATTAGGGTTTTCATATAAACCGATTAGGGTTTAGGAAACCTTAGCATAAATCAGTAGAGAATACTTAAGAACAATCGATTAAGCATTAAAAACTTAGAATATACTTAAGAATAATCGATGTGGAGCATGCTTTATTTCCAATGTTTACTTTGCTATTGTATGTACTGTTTTCACATATTTTATCATGCAAATACTTGGAAACGTGTTATTATCTCTAAAATAAAGCATGCTCCACATCATACTCCACCCGTTCCAATTATCAACATAGCTGTGCTTGATGAGTGTCCACACTCTTCCAAAATTACCCTTTTTAAATCGGAAAGGATTATTTACGGTAGACTAGTCGATCAGCGGTGCAATCAACGGTCCCGTGCCTTTCACTCTCAAGTTGTCCACTTGGGAGTACCAGTCTATACCATTCTAGCAACCCTACTCCAACTTGAAATGTACATGCATCATGAAAAACCTAGTACGAGTTAGAGCGTTATTAGCGTAACAACCCACTAAGATAAAAATTGTCCAAAGTCCGATGGGGTTTTCACAATCCCAATGGACACTATCATATTATGTACATTACTTGGAAAAACATGTGCCAACGTGTCGATCAGTGTTGCGTAAGTAGTCAAATCTGGAGGGGGTAGGGGCTAACCTTTGTTTGTTTGCAGAAAATGAAGCACGAAGTCCCCAGGTTCGGTATGGTCCAAAACATCCCATCTTTGCTACTTGACTGGTGGAAAGATCTTTACAGCTTTCTAGCTTAGATTTAGATTTTGATTGCAATAAGGCTAAATGACATTAGTAATTGTTATTATTGTTGATCTAGTAAAGGTTTGACTCATTTTTTTGCATTAATGAAATGATGCAAATGTTGGCATCAATTTTCTCCAAGTCTATGTGTCTCTTAGGCCTACCTCAGGCATAATGACGTCCCCAAATTAGGACACGACTTATTGCATGACTTTGTGAAACATGTTTTAATATCGCAAACACTATTTTTAATATTCCTTACTAACTTGGTTACCTTTTGGTTTTTCTTTCTTTTGATTATTCCCATTCCCAAAGATTGGTTCGTGCATACTGACATATTCTCAAGAATTGGACCGCTGCACCATCCTGGGCCCGTCGAGTTCTTGGGTAGCTTGGCAAATTAGTGTCAATTATTTTAAAAAAATAGTTTTGAGCATTTGAGACATTTTCATCATTTTTGTTTTGAAATAATTGCTCGAGTCATCGAGCCGCACTTGTTGACGTGTTTTATGATTTTTTAATGCATTACTAATTTTCGTATTTATTATTATTCTCTACATTTTTCTTTACATCATTATTATTACCTATCCCGATGCACCTACGAATGTGACATGTAATGAGACAACGTAACATGAGGATAGTGATTCTCTGGAAGATGATATAATACATGAGGAAATCATTAGAGAAGTGAAAAACTTTGAAAACAAACCAAAGTCTAATTTTGAGGAATCTGAGACCATTAACTTAGGGGATTACGAAACGGTCAAGGAAACACGTATAAGAATTCATCTATCACCATCAGAGAAGGAGAGTGCATCAGATTCCTAAAAGAATATGAAGATATCTTTGCATGGTCCTATGACAATATGACAGGTTTAAGCACATCCATAGTGGCTCACAAGCTACCCACTAATCCTACGTGTCCACCGGTTAAGCAGAAGCTCAGAAAGTTCAAGCCAGATATGAGTTTGAAGATAAAAAGGAGGTCACCAAGAAAATCAAAATCAAGGTTCTTAGAGTGGTCGATACCCGACTTGGTTGGCCAACATTGTTCCAGTTCTGAAGAAAGATGGGAAAGTCAGAGTATGTGTTGATTACCGAGATCTAAACCAAGTGAGTCCCAAAGATCCATTTTCCAATATACACATACTGATTGATAATTGTGCAAGCATGAACTCCAATCCTTTGCAGATTGCTTCACAGGATACCATAAGATCTCAATGGATGAAGAGGATGTTGAAAAGACAACCTTCATCACGTCGTAGGGAATATATTGTTACGAAATGATGTCATTTGGTTTGAAGCCACCTACATAAGAACCATGAAAACCATTTTCCACGACATGATACACAAGGAAATAGAGGTGTACGTGGATGACGTTATCATCAAATCTAAAAGGAGTACAAATCACATAATAGACCTGAAAAAATTCTTCGATCATCTTCGAAGGTACAATCTGAAACAGAATCCTGCAAAGTGTACTTTCGAAATCACTGCTGGATAATTTTTAGGATTCATCATCAGTCACCGAGGGATTGAGTTTGAACCGTCAAAATTCAAAGCAATCCAAGACTCTCCACCTCCAAAGAATAAGAAAGATGTGATGGGATTTTTAGGGCGTCTCAATTACATCAGCCACTTCATAGCACAATCAACTGTAATATGTGATCCAATATTCAGGATGCTGAGGGAAGATGTTGCAATAGGCTGGACTGAAGAATGCCAGAAAGCCTTCGACGAACTCAAGGAGTATTTATCTAAACTGTCCGTTCTGGTCCCACCAGAACCAGGAAGACCTTTGCTGCTTTATTTGTCCGTATTGGACGGAGCTTTTGGTTGGGTTCTGGGACAACATGATAAGACTGGAAGAAAGGAGCAGGCGATATATTATATGAGCAAGAAATTCACTTACAAAGCCTGGTACTCTTTGCTGGAATGCACCTGCTATGCTTTGACGTGGATAGCTCAGAAATTGAGGCATTATTTCTGTGCATAAACTACATATCTCATATCAAGGATGGATCCTCTAAAATACATCTTTCAGAAACTCATGCCTACGGGTAAGTTATCAAAGTGTCAAATATTGTTAAGTGAGTTCGATATCGTCTAAATAACTCAGAAGGCGGTCAAAGGGAAAGCATTAGTGGATCATCTGGCAAAAATCCCGTAGACCGAGAATATGAACCATTGAAAACGTATTTTCCCGATGAGGAGGTGTTATTTGTAGGAGAAGATATCACCGAAGCATATGATGGTTGGACAATGTTCTTCGATGGAGCTTCAAACTTCAAAGGAATAGGTATCGGAGTTGTCTTAGTATCAGAAATCAACCAACACTATCCGGTATCCGCAAAACTCAGGTTTCTATGCACCAACAATATGGAGGAGTATGAGGCCTGCATCTTGGGACTCAGGTTGGCCATTGACATGACTTTTCATGAGCTGCTGGTAATCAGAGTTTCAGATATTTTGGTGCACCATATTCTATGGGAATGGGCTACGAAGAACACCAAAATATTGCCATATTTGCACTATGTATAAGAGCTGATCAAGAGGTTCAAAAATATAAAATTCAAACATGTTCCGAGGATTCAGAATGAGTTCGCAGATGCATTAGCCACTTTATCTTCCATGATACAACACTCAAACAAGAATTTCATCGATCTTATCCCAATAGGAATTCATAAGCAGCCAGCTTATTGTGCTCATGTTGAAGAAGAGATTGACAGAAATATGTGGTTCCATGACATCAAGGAATACTTGGCAAAGAGAGAATATCCTGAGCACGCTACCAAACTCAGAAGCGCACACTTCAAAGGTTAGCCAACCATTTCTTTCAAAGCGGAGGAATTTTGTGTAGAAGGACTCCAAACCTGGGATTATTACGGTTTGTCAACGCCAAGGAGGAATCCAGATTGCTCGAGGTAGTACATGTTGGAACCTGCACTACACATGAATGGGTTCACCTTAGCCAAAAAGATACTAAGTGTGGGGTATTTCTGAATGACTATGGAAACAGACTGCATCAAGTGTGTTTAGAAGTGCCACCAATGCTAGATACATGCTGACATGATATGAGTACCACCCAATGAACTCAATGCAACACGTTCACCCTGGCTTTTCTCGGCTTGGGGTATGGATGTCATTGGCCCGATCGAACCCGCTGCTTCAAATGGGCATAGATTCATTCTAGTGGCCATAGACTACTTCACAAAATGGGTTGAAGCCGTATCTTATAAAGTTGTAACTAAGAAGGTATATTTGTTTGGGACTGCATTGTTTGTCGGTTCGGAGTACCAGAGTCAATCATCACTGATAACGTCGCCAATCTCAACAGTGATCTAATGAAGGCCATATGTGAAACCTTCAAGATCAAGCATAAGAACTCCACAACATACAGGCCGCAAATGAACGGAGTCGTAGAAGACGCCAACAAGAACATCAAGAGGATATTGAGGAAAATGATAGATAATTACAAATAATGACACGAGAAGATGCCATTTTCTCTGCTCGGATATCGTACCACGGTTCGCACATCAACTAGGGAAACTCCTTACCTATTGGTTTATGGTACTAAAGCGGTTATTCCTGCCGAAGTAGAAATCCCTTCTCTAATAATTTTACAAGAAGCTGAGATGAGCTCAACAATGCGTAATAGGTACAGAGAGGCTACGAACAACTAGCTCTCATTGATGGGAAGAGAATGAATGCGGTATGTCACAGTCAACTCTACCAGAACAGAATGTCAAAAGCTTTCAACAAAAGAGTCAGACCAAGGGAATTCATATCGGGTCAATTGGTGCTAAAGAGAATCTTCCAACATCAAGATGAAGCCAAGGGGAAGTTCTCATCCAATTGGTAAAGTCCCTACATAGTTCATCGGGTACTAATAGAAGGAGCACTTATACTTGCAGAAATGGACAGAGAGATTTGGCCAACACCTATCAATTCCGACGCAGTCAAGATATACTATGTTTAAGATTGTTTGCATTTTTCCATTTGATGTAACTGAACTACGCGTGATGTAATTCCCATTTAATAGAGGATACATAGGCATCCCTGTGGTTCGGTCACATCTTAATAAAATCTTCATTTTCCCATGATCAGAAGCTGGGGAAAAATTGCAAGTTCAACTGACTTATCATGTACGGAACAACCAAAAGAACGTGTCGTCAAAAGTATGCACTTAAACTAGGGAAGATTTTGAGGAGGACCCTCAAAATTCTATAGCAAGGAGGTTGCAATGTCTCTAAAATGCGTCACGTTCTCCGGTTCATATTATTTGATCTCACGCACTATCATATATTTCGAAAAACTATATTTCTGCAAATAATTTGTCAAATGCATACATATTTTTCGAAAACTTTATTTCAATGATAGCCAGATGTTACCCAGGGTGACTCAAGAAGGACCTCAAGACAAGAGTGAAGGTGAATCAAGGAGTCAAGAGCACGAACCAACCTTCCCCTCACAAAACTCACGATTTTTCTTTGAATGCAGGCACGATAAACACAACAGTAATATCAAGAATACATACGCACAACAAATCACTACCTTCATGATGACAAGTTTCCAAACGCAAACACATCCAACTAAGAAATACTTCACTCTCTCGCAACCACTCATCGCTTTCTTGCATAAGGCTTAACACTACTTTTCTTTGCATGAGACTAAGCGTTGTCTCCATTTCTTGCATGATGCTAAGCATTGCCTCCGTAATTTCTTGAGTCTAAGAACTACCTTTCCCTGCATGAGACTAAGAATTGTCTCCATTTCCTACATGAGTCTAAGCATTGCCTCCGTAATTGCATAAGGCTGAATGTTGCCTTCCCATGCATGAGGCTAAGCATTGACTCCATAATCGCATAGGCTAAGCACTGCCTTTCCTTGCATGAGACTAAGCATTGTCGCCATTTATCGCATGAGGCTAAGCGTTGCCTCCGTAATTGCATAAGGCTAAGCACTGCCTTTCCTTACACGAGTCTAAGAGATGTCTCTGTTTCTTGCATGAGGCTAAGCATTGCCTCCCTAACTGCAAAAGGGTAAGCACTACCTTTTATTTGCACGACAGTATGCCCTGTCTCCCTTCCTTTACATGAGACTAAGCACTGTCTCCATTTCTTTCATAAGGCTAAGCATTGCCTCCACAAATTGCATAAGGCTAAGCACTTCCTTTCCCTGCATGAGACTAAGAATTGTCTCCATTTCTTGCATAAGGTTAAGCAGTGCCTTTTCTTTGCATGAGACTAAACATTGTCTCCCCTCCTTTTCATAAGACTAAAAACTGTCTGCACTACACTACATAAGGCCAAACACTATCCCCTTTATTCACATAGGGCTAAGCACTGCCCTCATCTCATACAAGACTAAGCCTTGTCTTGTCTCGTCCTCGCATATGATCAATCATCATATCTTTACATTTCATAGGCTGAAATATCACCATTTTGTCCGAAGGCACTATCCTCATAGCCAGGAGACACCATTCCATGGCCTGAGGATCTCTTGAAAGTGCACACCATTATTCAAAGACGTCATAGTCCAGAGGCACAATCCTCATGGCCCAAGGGCACCATTTCATGGACTACGAATTCCTTATCATATGCTTCATGGCCCAGGGCGTCATGGTCTAAGGACATCATCCTCAGCGTCCAAAGACAACCTTCATGGTCAAAAGGGAATTTGCATCATGTTTAAATTTTCACAATAACTCATATATATTCACATACATCGTGTTTTAAGTTTTGCAGGTAACTCGGGAGGTAACTGTTCTACAAACGGGAGCAATCTTCCCTCCGGTTTCTGCTCATAACATTCACATCCTTTGACTGTCTCAAACTTAACTGACGATCCGTAATTGATCACCCGTAATGTTCAAATTCGCATTCATGACTCCAACTAAATTCATCTGTTACTTACAATAATATCCTACCCAAAAGAACCCTTTTGAAACATACGACCACTCTTATAATAACTCCATCGATTTTGTTCGCCGTTGGATCCAGAACTACACACGACCCGATTTCCGTATCACTGGGGATATGTAGGCAACTCAGGAACCAGGGTTCAACCCCCATTTTTCAAATCACAACATTCCCACTCAATTCGGCCAAAATTGGTCATCATTTTCTTTACCCGACAACTCTTTCATCATTCCCGGGTAAAGAGGGGCAATTGTTGATACCCAATTTTGCCATCATATTTTTCCAAATAGTATAAAATTTTCTAAATGTCATTTTTCATTCATTATTTAATTTACAAGATTGATACAAGCATTTTCCATAATGTTTCATAATTTTAGCTTTAAAATTAGTTTTCGTGCATTTAAATTACTTGAATATTTATTAATTATCCCTTAAATTATTTGCAATAATTTAATCATCTAAATTTGTTATTTTTACACACACATACAAGTTTTAAAACATTTTACATTGTTTCATATAATTATATCTATATTTTAGTTATTTATGTAATTTTTGCAATAATAGCCTATGTTAATGCATAATTGCTCTTTTATTACATTATTTGTGCCAAAATAGCATTTTATATTTTTATAATTTTAAATTATTATTTTCAATCATTTTAGTGCATAAATAATATTTTTTTATTAATTAATTATTTTATAAATTATTTTTGATAATTTTTGTGTATTTCAATTATGGCCCAATTTTAAGTAATTTTCGGACAAAAATTGGCCCAATCCCTTATCCCAATAGCCCCCAGCCCAAACAAAATGACACTTTAATTGACCCGGTCGCGACCCACTTCAAACAACCCGCCCCGCCTATTCTTTAATCCAGACCGTTCATCTCTCAAGATCAACGGTCCACGATAACCCCACCACTTTTAATTATATCCGCCCCAAACCCTAGCCCCATTCTTCAGAGACAGTCACCCCTAAATCCTCTCTAATATCTTCTTCTCTAAGGAAAATCTAGCCGCCACATCCCTTAACCCTCTCCGATTCCAACCTTAATATGGAAACCCTCTATGATTTCCTTTCCATGTATGTTCTATCACCTTGTCACTTACACGATTTTGGTATCACCTAGTACTTGCCTATTTTTGGCAACTACCAGGCTCTGAGTTATGTGCAGTCATCTTCAATCTTCAAGATTTACACAGTATTCTGTCTATATACGTTCATGACAAGGTGATATGAGGCCGAATCACCAAGATCTTTGGCCGAATCATTTATTTCCATCATACTAGGGTTTGGAATTTCAATTTTTTCCTTTGCTTGTTCTATTATCGATTACGTGTCATTTTCTTTCCTTATTGGCGTTTTATTAATTGTTTTCCATGTTAGCTTGTCCGATTTCTACCACTATATAAACCCCTCCCCAACTTGCCCTTTGAACATACCTTACTCACTGAAATTAAATACTATTACTCTTTTATTATTTCATTCTCACTCGTTATACTCCGAAATCTGTGACCTTGGCCGGTTGAAAGCCAAGGCTTATGTTCATGCTCTGTATATCTATGTTTATTAAGCTTCAATGAACCAATATGCTTCTATGTTTATGGTCCTCTTTGATTTGATGTTATCATGTAGCCTTATGTTTCCTAGCATCATAAATTGCCTAAAACTTTAAGTTTCGTACTGTCTAAAACTTGCTTAGCCTAGTGTGTTTGTATATGTATGAATGCTATTCTACTGCTTGACATGAGTTCATCTCCTGCTTGTTTCAGATTCCTATGATAGGGTAATTCATGCCTAATGTATCATTTCCTATTGTGTCATTCCTGCCCCACTTGTTGTCTTCTTTATGATTGATCTATGCTTATGCAATTTCTAAATGCCAGCATTGCCTGAACTTCTAGACCAACATGACATGGTTTCTTACTATGTATAATTCAGTGCATGCTTTGTGACTCGTTCAATTCTATGTTCTTAAAATATTGCTTAAGACTCCAGTACCTAACTTTAATTCTATCCCTCGTTAACTGATACAAATCCTGATGACTACTTATCTTGTTAAGCTTGGTAATATTTTTAATCTTTCCATGTGATCCCCTTCCAACCATTGTACACTATACTTACTAGCTTATTTGTCATGTTCACTAGGCTCCCATGTTAGAATTCCTATGTGCAGACTGCTATCCTTGATTCTCGTAGACCTTCATGTAAAACTCTTATGTCTAAAGTTCTTAGGCTAATTTTGGATCATGCTTTACTTTGAAACTCTCTTTGGAATGGTCCATTATCCTATAGTTATCAATTCTATCGCTCTTAAACTTTCTTTCAGGAATTACAAGCCTCAACTTGCCTCATATGTATCTTGTGTGACTTCAATCTGGCTCAGTCCTGTTATATGTCTTAACTAGAACTGCTATTAGATATTGATTTACGAATTAAGTGTTCAAGATGTTTTAGTTAGATTCTATAGGTCTTTCATAACTAGTATGGATGAGTTTGGCATGTGTTTGGGTAAATAAGTGTTGGTCCATGCACGTTGGGCATGAAACTCAAGTGGCTACAAAACTGATTGTCTGAGTCTGCCGTTGTACGTAGATTGAGACGATTGAAGGCTTGAGGATATCCCTGGTTTAATTCTGTATTGGGCTTCTAATTAACTCATTGGGAATGTGCCGATTCATACTTGTAATTTGTTATCATGTATCATTCCTTCTTGGGCCTGTAATAATTTTTTAACAAACAGAGAGGGGAAATTAGTAAATAAAAGCGGGGTTGGGATGCTCTAATTCTCACATGAATGGGTAGAAAGCATGCCTATAGGACCTATGTGGTTTATTTTTTATTTGCTTTACGCGCTTTTAATTTCATGTGTAGAAATAATGCCTATAGGAGTCCCGCACACACCTCACTTAATTTATCAAGACATGTTAGTCCCAATATTTCCTATACCTGTTTCCATGACTACTATTCAACACTCTTAGAAAACATGTCCTAGGGCGCATCAATGCGATGTTTTCACTTATCTAGATATCATGCCTATAGGACATCAAATAATCAGCCTATCAGTTACTTCAATTATCTTAGTGTACTGCTCATCTAGATCCCATGCCTATAGGTCTATTAATCAATCAACTGCCCATGTCTTAGAAAGCATGCCTATAGGGATATGACTATAAAATCAATTAATAACTATTAGAAATCCTACATATAGGATACTGTCACTCGCCTAGAAAGCCCGTCTATAAAATCAGCGATGGTAATTTATGATTCTGGAGTCGTTTTACTGCCTTTTGCAAATAATCTAGAAATCATGCCATAGGTTTGTAATGCCTTTAATCTGAAAATCTGTCGCCGGTATATTGCTAATGTCGGAATCACATAGGAACCATGCCTATAGGATTTAACAACCCAAATACGTCTTAATTCTGAAAGCATCCACTACTTAATCTGAAAATTAGTCTACGTGTTTCTTGTTTATGTGTTGAGGCTAACATTAGCCACCCTTTGCTGTTATGTGCAGTCCTATTTGATTTGTATAAATGTCACAACCCAAAATACTAACTCAGGTCGTGATGGCGCCCAAGGGTTAGGCAAGACCACACTCAGATTACTAAGGATTTTCCCCATAATTGATTAAACATCCCAACACGTGCCAGGTTTTAAAGTTCAAAACATTAATTGAAAAAGATAGTAAGCCATTTTTAACCAAAGGCAGTCATAAAGAGGCGTGAGCCAATATATATATATATACAGACCCGCAAACCATAATAACCACTACGTGTTTGCCAGGAACTAGTGTCACAAGTCCTACGGGCATACTAACATAATATACAGTCCCACTGTCTGAAAGAAATAGACGAGAAATAAGCAAAAGAAAACTCCATGGTGCTGTCGAGGATCGTCAGGAGAAACATCTCACCGTGAAGTCAGGTCCAACTATGATCAAAAGCGAGCTCCGGTCTGATAACCAGATGCACCGGCCTCAGAACCTGTACAATTAAGTACAAAAGCATAGCATGAGTACATAAACAAATATGTACCTAGTGAGTATCCTGCCTAACCTCGAAGAAGTAGTGACGAGAGGTCGACTTGACACTCACTAAGGTCCAACAAAATGATTAAGCAGGATATAACATCAGTAACAGACATACGAGGAGGATAAAAGCAGTAAACATTTAAAAATAACAGTAGTTCAAATAAATACTGGAAGTAAATGTACAATTTTTACTTCATTATTCTTTTATTTCCTTTAAAAATATATCTGACCACTCAAAATCCATAAAAGAATCATTAACAATTCAGCATGCACATACAGGATAAGGACAACCGGTCTGAGCCATCATAATGATCATATCTGTGCACTGCCGAGGGTCGAACGGACCGAACCATAATATATCTTTCAATATCATTGTGGCGTACGGCACGCTCCCATGGGAGTGGGGGAAATAACACTCCGCTCACTGAATGTAAATTGCGAAACGGTCACATGCACACACAATCCACACATTTATTCTTTATAAATTACTTTTCATGAACAATTCCTTAAAATTACTTAAATTCCATGATTTGAGAGAAGCAAGCCGCATGTAACATAAATTCACTAAGCATATAGTTCATTTCAAGGAAAACATAAGGCATGGTGTAGGCCTAACTACCCGGACATAACAATAATAGTCGCTACGTACAGACTCTCATCACTTTGCGCGTACGTAGCCCCCACAAACATTAGCACATAGTAATTTAGAGTACCTAGGGGGACAACTCCCTCTTACAAGGTTAGAAAGGAGACTCAACTCGTGTCGAATCTACTCCTCGGACCAAGAACGCGCCCGAAACTCCGAACTCTACACCCGAGGACTCGAAACTAGCCAAATGTTATACAAATAAATCAATTTATGTTCAAGTATGGAAATTCTCCTACCTTAGTAAATTCATAATTCTTGAAGAAATCCCAAAATACAACCTTGGGCCTGCGTGCTCGGATTCCAAAAATTCTCGAAGGAAACACTCACCCATAGCCTAAGGATCATTAATATACGATTCTTTTATGATTTCATAGCCAATTCACAGGTAATTTTCTAAATTCTCGAAGGCACTAGGTTACCAAAATTCCTAAATTTTTCACTAATTAAGTAGTTAAATTCTACTAAGAATGCATGCATTAACTAACTTTAGCATAAAATTTACTTACCTTTCAGTGGTTGGGTCGTGGAGCCCTTTTCCCAAGCTCTCAAAGTGTTCTAATGGAGGAAGAAATGAAGAAACAATGAAGAATAACGTATTTTAAAGAAACACACTGCCTGACAGTGGTTCCGCACCTGCGACTCAAGGACCACACCTGCGGTCTCGCACCTGCGGTCTCGCACTTGCGGAAATGGACGAGGAAGTCTGGGCCCGCACCTGCGAAGAGAAGACCGCACCCGCGGCTCCGCTCCTACGGAACTTTGTCCGCACCTAGGAGTAATGGGCTGCCCGCTAGGGTCACACCTGCGAGGCTGGGACTACAGGAGCGGTCCCCACCTGCGACTGGGCAACCACACCTGCGATCACACCAGAACAGGTGCACCAGCAGCTATTTTAGCTGGTTTTTGGCCTCGTGTGGTGTCCGGGAGGCACCTGGGCCTACCTGAGCTCCCGTCCAAATATACCAACAAGTCCCAAATCATAATACGGACTCGCTCGAGCCTTCAGAACACCCAAAACAACCCTAAAACTCAAAATCATACCTCAAAACCCCTTTAACCAAATTTAGGAACTTTAAGTTTTCTTGACTTCGCTAACAACGCGCCGAACCGACCTATACTACTCGGAATGACACAAAATTTTGCAGGCAAGTCATAAATGACATAAAAGAATTATTCCCGATCTCGGAATTCCGTTCGGAACTTGATAACTCAAAAACACGTCCCAAACCACAATAGGAACCTAAGGAACTCTTATTTCAATATTGGGCGCTGAAACGCTCCCGGGTCATCCAAAACCCATTCCAAACATACGCCCAAGTCCAAAATTATCATATGCAGCTACCGGAACCATCGAAACTTGATTCCGAGGTTGTTTACCCAAAATGTTGACCGAAGTCAAACTTGGCCTTAAAGGCCAACCTGAAGGAACCAAGTGTTCCAATAATATTGCTCTAAAAACTTCTGAAACCCGGACCACCCGCCCCCCGGAAGTCATAAATCACAATAAGCCGCAATGAGAAGTTTTATTTAGGGGAATGGGGTCCGACAATGCAAAACGACCGGTCGGGTCGTTACATCCTCCACCTCTTAAACAAACGTTCGTCCTCGAACGGGTCTAGAATCATACCTGAAGTGCTGAATAAGTGCAGATATCTGCTCCGCATGCCCTTCTCGGACTCCCAGGTTGCCTCCTCAATTGGTTGGCCCTTCCACTGGACCTTTACGGCAGAAACTCTCTTGGACCTCAACTGGCGATCCTGTCTATCAATAATAGCAACTGGTTCCTCCTCGTAGCCCAATCTCTCATCCAACTGAATAGTGCTGAAATCAACCACGTGAGAGAAGTCGGTGTGGTACCCCCTGATCTTGGATACATGAAAAACTAGATGAACTCCTGATAAACGGGGAAGTAAGGCCAGCTCATAAGCAACCTCCCCAACTGGCCTCAACACCTCGAAGGGACCTATAAACCTCGGGCTTAGCTTTCCCTTCTTCCCAAACCTCATAATACCCTTCATCGGTAAGACTTTCAACAGGACCTTATCTCCATCCATAAATGATACATCACGCGCCCTTTGATCTGCGTAATTCTTCTGTCTGGACTGTGCTGTGCGGAGCCTCTCCTGGATCAACTTCACTTTCTCCAAAGCATCCCTCACTAGGTCAGTTCCATATAACTTAGCCTCGCCAGGCTCAAACCACCCAATAGGAGAACGACATCGTCGACCATACAAAGCCTCAAATGGTGCCGTCTCAATGCTAGACTGATAATTATATTGTAAGCAAACTCGGCCAAAGGCAATAACTGGTCCCACTGACCTCCGAAGTCAATCACTCATGCCCTGAGCATGTCCTCC
This sequence comes from Nicotiana paniculata, assembly GCA_005239505.1. NCBI lineage: Eukaryota > Viridiplantae > Streptophyta > Magnoliopsida > Solanales > Solanaceae > Nicotiana > Nicotiana paniculata. The sequence goes on along the minus strand of ML363336.1, from coordinate 35,220 downwards.
AATATCAGAACTGTACGCTCCGACTGACCATCACTCTAAGGGTGAAATGCTGTGCTATGATCTATCTCGGTACCCATCTCACTATGCAACGCTCTGTAGAAGTGCGAGGCGAACTGAGGACCTCGATATGATATAATGGACACCGGCACACCATGCAACCGGAGTATCTCCCGAATGTAGATCTGTGCCAACCTCTCAGAAGTATATGTAGTAGCCACTGGAATGAAATGCGCCGATTTGGTCAATCTATCCACAATGACTCAAACTGCGTCAACCTTTCACAAAGTCCGAGGCAACCCAACCACGAAGTCCATAGTGATGCGTCCCCACTTCTATTCTGGAATGGGCATCCGCTGAAGTAGGCCTCCTAGCATCTGGTGCTCATACTTAACCTGGTAGCAATTATGACACCTAGCCACATACTCCACAATGTCCTTCTTCATCCGCCTCCACCAGTAATGCTGCTTCAAATCAAGATACATTTTCATAGCACCAGGATGGACAAAATACCGAGAACTATGTGCCTTTTCTAGAATCCTCCCTCTCAGGCCATCAACATTAGGAACATATAAACGGTCCTGAAGTCTCAGAACACCATCCTCACCAATAATAACCTCCTTGGCACCACCCTGTACCACTGTCGCCCGAAGCTCTGCCAAGCACAGATCATCAAACTGCCGAGCCTTAATTTCACCCAATAATGAAGAATGCGCAACCACATGTGCTAGAACTCGACGAGGCTCTGAAAGGTCTAACCTCACCAGGCGATTAGCCAAGGACTGAATGTCCAAGGCTAGATGTCTCTCCTCTACTGCAATGCAAGACAAACTACCCATACTCTCTGCCTTCCTTCTCAAGGCATCTGCTACCACGTTTGCCTTGCCTTGATGATAAAGAATGGTGATATCATAATCCTTCAACAACTCAAGCCATATACACTGCCTCAAATTAAGATCCCTCTGCTTGAACAAGTGCTGCAAGCTGCGGTGGTCCGTATAAACCTCACAGTACACCCCATACAAGTAGTGCCTCCAAATCTTAAGAGCATGCACAATCGCCGCCAACTCTAAATCGTGCACAGGTTAATTATTCTCATGAACCTTCAACTGGCGTGAAACATAAGCAATAACTCTCCCTTCTTGCATCAACACACATCCCAAACCAACGCGTGAAGCGTCGCAATACAATGTGTACATTCCCGAACCAGAAGGTAATACCAAAACTGGTACTGAGGTCAATGCTGTCTTGAGCTTCTGAAAGCTCACTTCACACTCGTCGGACAATCTGAATGGGGCATTCTTCTGAGTCAATCTAGTCAATGGAGCTGTAATAGAAGAGAACCCCTCCACAAATCGGCGATAATAGCCTGCTAGGCCCAAAATGCTCCTGACCTCTGTAGCTGAAGTATGACGCGACCAACTCTAAACCGCCTCAACCTTCTGAGGATCAACCTTGATACCCTCTCCAGATACCACATGCCCCAAGAATGCCACGGAATACAACCAGAACTCACACTTGGAGAACTTAGCATATGTCTTCTGTTCTGGCAAAGTCTGGAGCACAACTCTCAAATGCTGCTCGTGCTCCCCAGGCTACGTGAGTAAATCAAAATGTCATCAATGAAGACAATGACAAAGGAATCAATATACGGCCTGAACACCCTATTCATCAAGTCCACGAATGCTGGTGGGGCATTAGTGAAGCCAAAGGACATTACCAGGAACTCGTAGTGGCCATACCTCGTGCGAAAAGCTGTCTTCGGAACATCTGAGGCCCAAATCCTCAACTGATAATATTCCGATCTCAAATCAATCTTAGAAAACACCCTAGCACCTTGCAACTCGTCAAACAAATCATCGATGTGCGACAAAGGATACTTGATCTTAATGGTGACCTTGTTCAACTGGCGGTAATCAATACACATCTGCATGGACCCATCCTTCTTCTTCACGAATAGAACTGGAGCACCCCACGACGATACACTCGGTCTGATGAACCCCTTAGTCAACAAATCCTCAAGCTGCTCCTTCAAATATTTCGGAGACATACGGTACGGAGGAATAGATATAGGCTGGGTGCCTGGAGCTAAATCAATGCAGAAATCAATATCACGATCCGGAGGCATGCCCGGAAGGTCCCAAGGAAATACATCAGCAAACTCTTGAACAACTGGCACTGAATCAATCGTCGGAGACTCGGCAGTGGTGTCTTGCACATAGCGAGGTAGGCCAGACAACCCTTCTTGACCATATGTCGAGCCTTCAGGAATGAAATAACCCGACTGGCTGCAATAACTGAAGAACCTATCCACTTCAGCCTAGGCGACTCTGGCATGGCTAAAGTAACTTTCTTGGCATGGAAATATAGCACGACATGATAAGGAGACAGCCAATCCATGCCTAAAATAATCTCAAAATCAACCATGTCGAGCAATAAGAGATCCGCTCGAGTCTCGAACCCGCAGAATGTAACCATACAGGACCAATAAACCTAGTATACCACCACAAAATCGCCTACAAGAGTGGACACACATATAGGAGATTCCAAGGACTCACGAGGGACATCTAGAAAATGAGCAAATAAGACCGAAACATAGGAATAAGTGGATCCTGGATCAAATAACACCGATGCCTCTCTACCACATATTGTAATAATACCTGTGATCACGGCGTCTGAGGCCACTGCATCTGATCTGGCCAGAATATCATAGAATCTAGCTGGAGCACCAGAAGATTGAGCCCCGCCAGAATGAACAGGAGCTGGCTGACCTCCCCCTGATTGGGTTCCACCTCTAGGAAGACCCCTGCCGACCTGTCCCCCACCTCGAGGTGGATTGACGGCTGGTGCTGGACTCATAGGCTGATAATCCTGCTGCACTGCTTTGCCCTGAAACCTAGAACAATGCCTCTTCATATGACTTGGATCCCCACACTCATAACAACCTACGGGTATCATAGCCTGCTGCCCCAAAGAGGAACCCTGAATGGCCGAAGAGCGATGTGTACTCTCTAGCATAACACTAAAGTAGGGAATGGGGAATCTCGGATAACTGGATAAACTATTGGGTGAACTCTAAATGGTTGGAGGGCGGTAGGAACGCTCTGGCATGGCGCTGAAATGAGCCCTCGCTGGAACACCTCAGGGATGTGGTGGGGGTGCTGAATATGGAGGCCTGCTGGGCTGACCTCTACCGAACTGATCTCTCCCCCTACCTGGGGAACCTCTGGAATACCCGGAGAATCTGGATCTCTTGTCCTGATGACCGTGCTCTCTGCCTCTCGATCGATAGCCCTTAATCCGACCAGCTATCTCGACCACGAGCTGATAGGGAGTCCCCATCTCCACCTCTCGGGCCATGTTGGCCCTAATACCGGAGTGCAGCCCTGCTACAAATCTATGCACTCTCTCGGCATCAGTAGGCAATATCATAAGTGCGTGGAGAGAAAACTCTGAGAATCTAGCCTCATAATCTGTCACTGACATCTGTCCCTGCTCCAGCTGCTCGAACTGATATCGCAGCTCTTCCCTCTCAGAGGGTGGGATATACCTGTCTAGAAACATCTGAGTGAACTGCTCCCAAGTGATAGGAGGAGAATCTGCTGGCCTGCTGAGAATATAGGATTGCCACCATCTGCGAGCTCTGCCCTCTAACTGGAAGGTAGTGAAGTCCACTCCATGGGACTCTAATATCCTTATATTGTGTCCCTGCACATGTCAACAAAATCTTGGGCATCCTCTCCTCGCTCACCCCGAAGACTGGAGGGTGCAATCGAGTCCATCTATCTAATAACTTCTGCGGATCACCGTCCGCAGCTGGTCTAGGCTCAGGTGCTGCTGTTACAGGCTGGACCCCACCCACGAGCAGTGTACCCAGGGTATGATGTAATGCTACTGCCTGACCTGCAGCCTGGGCGGTAGGAGTCTCGGCCCCCCTTCCCGCCTGAGATGTGACAGGATCTGCTGGAAATAAACCAGCCTGGGACATGGTGTCCATAAATCGCATCATACGGCCCATGATCTACTGGAATCCTGGAGCTGTCATAAAGTCCACTGGAGCAGGACCTGCTGGGGGCACCTCACCCTGCTCATTTATAGTAGGATCCTTTGGTGGTGGTATAACTGGAGTAACTCGAGGATTCCCTCGTCCCCTACCTCGGGCCGGTGCCCTTACCGGCCTCTTCCACGGCCTCGAACAACGGGGGTAGCGACCCCTCCCGGGTCTGGAATATCGAATGCACGCGTCCTCACTATCTATGAGAGAATAGAAGAATGAGATTTCGTAAACCATTGACAACACGATAAAATAAAATAAGGAGAGGTTTTCCTAACACCCTATAGCCTCCTGAAGATAAGTACATACGTCTCCATACCGATCCTCAAGACTCTACTAGGTTTATCCGTGACTTGTGAGACCTCGTGAACCTAGAGATCTAATACCATGTTGTCACGACCCAAAATACTAACTCAGGTCGTGATGGCGCCCAACACCGGGGTTAGGCAAGCTCACACTCAGATTACTAAGGATTTTTCCCATAATTGATTAAACATCCCAACACGTGCCAAGTTTTAAAGTTCAAAACATTAATTGAAAAAGATAGTAAGCCATTTTTAATCAAAGGCAGTCATAAAGAGGCGTGAGACAATATATATATACAGACCCTCAAACCATAATAACTACTACATTTGTGCCAGGAACTAGTGTCACAAGTCCTACGGTCATACTAATAGAATATACAGTCCCACTGTCTGAAAGAAATAGACGTGAAATAAGCAAAGGAAAAGTCCATGGTGATGCCGAGGATCGTCAAGAGAAGCAGCTCACCGTGAAGTCAGGTCCAACTATGATCAAAAGCGAGCTCCGGTCTGATAACCATATGCACCAACCTGAGAACCTGTACAATTAAGTACAGAAGCGTAGCATGAGTACATAAACAAATATGTACACAGTGAGTATCCCGCCTAACCTCGAAGAAGTAGTGACGAGAGGTCGACTTGACACTCACTAAGGTCCAACAAAATGATTAAGCATGATATAATATCAGTAACCGACATACGAGGAGGATAAAAGCAATAAAAATTTAAAAATAATAGTAGTTCAAATAAATACTAAAAGTAAATGTACAATATCTACTTCATTATTCTTTTCTTTCCTTTAAAAATATATCTGACCACTCAGAATCCATAAAAGAATCATTAACAATTCAGCATGCGCATACAGGATAAGGACAACCGGCCCGAGCCATCATAATGATCATATCTGTGCACTACCGAGGGTCGAACGGCCCGAACCATAATATATCTTTCAATCTCGCTGTGGCGTATGGCCCGCTCCCATGAGAGTGGGGGAAATAACACTCCGAATGGGGAATATAAATTGCGAAGCGGTCACATGCACACACAATCCACACATTTATTCTTCATAAATTACTTTTCGTGAACAATTCCTTAAAATTACTTAAATTCCATGATCTCAGGGAAGCAAGCCGCATGTAACATAAATTCACTAAGCATATAGTTCATTTCAAGGAAAACATAAGGCATGGTGTATGCCTAACTACCCGGACATAATAATAATAGTCGCTACGTACGGACTCTCATCACTTTGTGCATACGTAGTCTCCACAAATATTAGCACATAGTCATTTAGAGCACCTAGGGGGACAGTTCCATCTTACAAGGTTAGAAAGGAGACTCACCTCATGTCGAATCTACTCCCCGGACCAAGAACGCGCCCGAAACTCTGAACTCAACACCCGAGGGCTCGAAACTAGCAAAATGTTATACAAATACATCAACTTATGCTCAAAGTATGGAAATTCTCCTACCTATTTAGTAAATTCATCATTCTTGAAGAAATCCAAAAATCCAACCCCGGGCCCGCATGCTCGGATTCCAAAAATTCTCGAAGGAAACACTCACCCATAGCCTAAGGATCATTAATATACGATTCTTGTATGATTTCATAGCCAATTCACAAGTAATTTTCGAAATTCTCGACGGCCTTAGGTTACTACCCAAATTCCTAAATTTTTCAATAATTAATTAGTTAAATTATACTAAGAATGCATGCATTAACTAACTTTTGATAGAATTTACTTACCTTTCAGTGGTTGGGTCGTGGAGCCCTTTTCCCAAGCTCTCAAAGTGTTCTAATGGAGGAAGAAATGAAGAAACAATGAAGAATCCCGTATTTTAAAGAAACACACTGCTTGATAGTGGTTCTGCACCTGCGGCTCAAGGACCGCACCTGCGGTCTAGCACCTGCGAGCAAAGGCTCGCACCTGCGGAAATGGACGAGGAAGCCTGGGCTCGCACTTGCGGAGAGGAGACCGCATCCGCGGATCTGCTCCTGCGGAACTTTGTCCGCAACTGCGAGAAATGGTTTGCCCGCTGGGCGTTGCACCTGTGAGGCTGGGACCGCAGGAGCGGTCCCGCACCTACGACTGGGCAACCGCACCTGCGGTCACACCAGAATAGGTGCACAAACAGCTATTTGAGCTGGTTTTTGGCCTCGTGTGGTGTCCGAGAGGCACCTGGGCACACCTGAGCCCCCGTCCAAATATACCAACAAGTCCCAAATCATAATATAGACTCGCTCGAGCCTTCAGAACACCCAAAACAGCGCTAAAACTCAAAATCACACCTCAAAACCCCTAGAACCAAACTTAGGAATTTTAAGTATTCTTGACTTCGCTAACAACGCGCCGAACTGACCCATACTACTCGTAATGACGCCAAATTTTGCAGGCAAGTCATAAATGACATACTGGAACTATTCCCGGTCTTGGAATTCCATTCGGACCTCGATAACTCAAAAACACGTCCCAAACCACAATAGGAACCTAAGAAACTCTTATTTCAATATTGGGCGCCGAAACGCTCCCGAGTCATCCAAAATCCATTGTGAACATATGCCCAAGTTCGAAATCATTATACGAAGCTACTGGAACCGTTAAAACTCGATTCCGAGGTCGTTTACCCAAAATGTTGATCGAAGTAAAACTTGGCCTTAAAAGCCAACCTGAAGGAACCAAGTGTTCCAATATTGCTCTAAACACTTCTGAAACCCGGACCACCCGCCGCCTGCAAGTCATAAATCACAATAATCCGCAATGGGAAGTTTCATTTAGTGGAACGGGGTCCGACAACGCAAAATGACCGGTCGGGTCGTTACAATGCACGATTAGTTTTTATCATTTTGAGCAACCTAAGTAAGTTTAGAACCACCCAAATAGAGGTCCAACGCCTCCTAGATGATAGGCATGGGACGGGTAGTGCACGCATAATACACGACTTAGAATTGAATTAGAACGCCTCAGGTAAACAACTTTAACATAGTAATCGGGTAGTAGTAGATGATAGTTTGTGATTGCTAGATAATATGAGCAACTCCTATCTAAAAGGAGTCCCGAAATATTATTTATGTTGCACGGGGTGATCCTTTGGGCTAAAAAAACAAGGACCCCCTCCTTCATATACTTGATATTCATTCTTAGTTATGTAATATAGACCATTATATTTGTCTCCTTGTAGTCCTTGAGGATTTGTACTAATTCTCGTTGTGTTATAATAAAAGTCTTCGACCTTTATATTATCTCTTTATTTATCTGATCATCTAGCCTAATTACATAATCCACATAGTCTTAAGTTCGGCCAGGACCCACAGTTGTGGACCTCGAAGAGTGCCTAACACCTCTCTTTGAGGTAATTCGAGCCATTACCCGATCTTTGGTTGCGTTGACTAGTCAAACAGAGTTATTTACATAATAGGTGCCCTAACACACCTCAAAATCATTAGGTGGCGACTCTTCTCTTTTAATACCTTATCTTTCATTTAAAAGAGTTGTCACATGTCAAAGCCCGATTTCGTAAGAAAACGGCGCGGCAACTAAGGGCTATGAGGCTTTACACCCATAAGGTGTTTGATAAAATTCCTAAGTTACTAAAACAGGAGAATTAGTGCTAATATTGGTTCCTCTTGATATATATATTTACGTAGATTATCGTTGAACGAGGTGACGAACATCGTGATACTCTTAAAAGGGCAAGTGTCAAGGTATGTGAGGCTAACTCTCTATGTTTAGAAATGTTAATGATTCTCCCTACACTATGTTTTTTTACAACGTTACTAATTGCCTTAGAAATACAGTTAAGCCTAGTTCCGTGAATAGTTACAGAACTTCTATTATCTAGCTTCATAACTCGTTCATGACTTTCATTATGAACGTTGTAAGCTCAATGCGTAATCAATATAGACTTGGTTTTGATTCCCATGTGTCTTAGTCTAGATTACTCAGTATGTCATAAATAGTTAAAGTTTCAGTTTTCATAATCAGCTCATGCATACATGTCTTAGTCTAGTCCTATTCAGTATTCCAGTATTATGTAACTCTGTGTGATTCAATATTTCATTATGATTCTTATTTCTTGATTTTAAATCCGTGAAGGTTGAACACCTCTATTTGGGCCTGAGGCCGCAATTAATGCTTTATGTATCTTTGGACCTGAGGCCACAATTAATGCTTTATGAATCTTTGAGCCCGAGGCCGCAATTTATGCTTTATGCATCTTTGGGCCTAAGGCCACAGTTATGTATACGTATACTTGTGTTTGAGGCTGAAATTTGTGCATATATAGATATATATATATTGGGTATGAGGGCATAGTTTATTTATATTTAGATAAACAAGTTGTTCATAATTTAGAAGAGGGGGTATTCATATCTGTACTTCCTTTGTTCAGTTCAGTTATCAGTTATCATTTTATCAGTAATTAGTTATCATTTTAGTGTTCTGTTATTAGTTATCATTTCAGTGTTTTGTTATTAGTTATCAGGCATAGAGTGTCATGTTACGTCCAGGCCCAGGTTCGGGGCGTGACAAAGCTTGGTATCGGAGCACTAGGTTGAAGAGTCCTAGGGAGTCTATGAAGCCATGTCCATTGGAGTTTCCTTTATATGTGAGTGCCGGCCACTCATATAAATGGTTAACTACCAAGACATTAAGGATTATCTCATTTCTTTCTACTCTAGATTGTGCCATGAAGCTTAGAGCAATAGGTAATCGTCTCTTACTATCGACTTCCATATACAATGCCGAAGCGACAGGCAAGAAACACCCAAGGTCCTAGAGGATATGGTCGCCTATTGGGGTATAATTCTGAAGTACAAGTTGGTAATAAATGAGACTTGAGAGGATGTTGAAAGTCGGATACAATGGATAGTAGTACATATTAGAGTATAAACTTATCAAAAGTACAAAAATAGTTATAATGTTTTATGGTTATCAGTCTACCTCAGTTACCAGTTATCCAGTCTTTCAGTTAGCAGGTTTATGGTTATTTAGTATGCTAATATTCAGTTATCAGATCTCCAATTTTTAGTGTTTCCAAATTCTGGTGACCTGTGAGTATATAGTGATGCCTACAGGTGCTAAAAGAAAATGGAAGTGACAATAGTGAAATCTTCGCATATTTTTGGTCCGTATTCAAGACTCATCGGATGGTGTAGGAAGTGATTTATGAGATGATGGTATCTCTGAAGGACAAGTTTAGGTATGGTAGTGTATCCGTGTGTGTTTTACCTCACGGAATAATTTTATATTTTAATGCTTGAAAATGGAGCCAGAGGTTTGGTGTTGATATTTTAGATATCAGACCCCATAGTGTAACTGGTTAAGAATTTAACCGCATGTGACATGGAATTGGTCATCATAGTTTTGGATAGAAAAATGGGCCTAAAGGGCAATATATCGAGTATTCAGAAATGTTTGTTATTACCACATATGTGTTCTACGTATGACTCATGCATTAGAATAAGAAATATGATGTACGAAATGAGAATCAAGAGCATCCGATATTAAATTTTAGGGAATGGTTTTAAATTGTTCAGATTTATTCATATTAGAACTATAAAGTACGACGTTAGTAAGTTACTATAAGAAGCAACTATTATTGTGAGATAAAAGATATGACAGTTCCCATTAGTTTATGTGACTAAGTGTTTACCCTGAACGCTTATAGTATAATATGATTTTGGAGTGTGTAGAAAGTTTGGGGGTTATATATTCCAATTTCGTTTAAGACAGATAAAATTTCCATGAGTGTGATACATGTACATAGTACAAAGGAAAGATAGTGTGCAACAGTAGAATATGGTCGGATGATGAGAGAAGTTAGGAATAAACTTATGCTTTACTTTAGTTGTCCAAAGCAAAACAAGAAAATGTGATGCTAGCAGGTGGTTAGTACAACAATAGTAAGTACGTTTTGAGTAGATACAATGAATTAGCAATTTTAGCAGAGCTAGTAGAGGTACAATTTGATTTACTTAGATATGTTAACACTAGTGATTGGGTAATAGTTTAAAACACCGAATGCATGTTAGAACCCAAAGTGTTTAAGATTAAACTCGAAGTACAATGATAGAGGAAGAAAAATCAGCTAGGCAGTAAGAGAGCAAACTACAGGAGAATAGCCTTTGAGAGTTATCTAAAAGGGGTTTCCCACAAAATTGTTAGTGTGAGCAGAGTTGTATTATTAAGATTATGCATGATATTTGTGAACACCTTAGATTTCCATTTATTTAAGTAATTTAGTTTTTCCTAGTAAGAAAGATTTTATTACATCTCGCGTTTTCGTATGTTAAAGTTTCACCTTCAGTTAATCGACGTAGACTCGGGGATGAGATTATCTTGAGGTTAACGTATTTATGATATTTATAACAAGCGATAAGTAAGTGCCATGAAGGGTAAAGTATACACGAATTAAAGAAAATGAGTTTCGTTGAAGGTTGTCGATTTGGGATAATGGTCTTATGACACTCCGAAAGATTTTATTGACGTACTTATCATGCATTGCATTCATTTACATTAACCCATGACCAGATGGTGTTATATATGCGTATATATGTATGTGGGACATGGGAAAAGGTTACAACGTTATATACGCACCACCACCTGATCAGCTGGTATATGTTGATGATTTTTCCCACAATGGACGAGATGATATGATGGGATCCACCAGAGGCTTGATGATGTTATCTACACCTATACCTATGCATGACATGATATTTACACGCATGTGCATGACATTTTAAATGTTTCAGGATTTATAAAGTTATTTAGACTTACAGGCGGAATTCTTTATTCCATGTTTCATCTATGTCTGCTATGTACTGATTTTCATGCCTTACATACTCAGTACATTATTCCTACTGACGCCCTATTTCTCAGGGCCTGTGTTTCATTCCCGCAGGTACAGGTAGACAAGCAGATGACCCCCTTCTTAGGATCCTTGATCAACGAGAGTTGGTGTGCTCCATTTGATCCAGAGTTGCTTTGGATTTTGGTACGATAGGTTTGTTTACATATATGGGTATGACAGAGCCAAGTCCCGTCCTTGTACAGTTGTATATTCTGTTAGAGGTCTATAGACAGTCATGTATAGTTGGGTAGTATGTGGCCTTGTCGGCTTCCAGTTTTGGACATATAGTTGTCTCTAGTAGCCTTGTCGGCTCGCCCTACATGTTTCGCACGTATATGTGTGTGTGTATATACATCTTTTGGGACAGGTTTTCTTCACGCATGTTATTCTCGTAACTCAGCAGATGTTATTCATGTTCATATATTAGTCACATGCTTAAGCTTGTTTGACATGTAGGATTCGGGCACCCGTCGCAGCCCATCGGTTTGGGTCGTGACAGATTTATCAGAAGTAATTCGGAATATGAGTAGTAATTGACGTAAAGTGCAAAGAATTGCAGAATAAGCATAGGTGTAGATAACAAGTAGGGATCATCAGTAAAATCATTTGGAAATATACTTGCCAATAGTTTCAACATAACTTTCACGAAGTTTAGTGTAAAAATGATAACAGTCATAAAAATCCCCTCGGGAAAAACATATTTCATAAGTTCAGAGTGAAAGTGGTAAAATCATAAGTAGCCCCTCGGGAAAAACATGTATCACAATCAGCCCCTCGGGCATGCCTCACAATCACTCATAATCAGCCTCTCGGGCATACCTTACAATCACCCATAAGCAGCCCCTCAGGCATACCTTAAAGTCATCATGCCTCCCAATCACTCGTCACTCGTCACTCGGCACTCGCACTCAGTAGGTACCTGCACTCACTACGGGTGTGTACAGACTCCGGATGGGCTCCTTCAGCCCAAGTTCTAATATCAAGCCACCTCGTGGCGTATCATATTCTCAAAATCAGGCCCTCGGCCTCACTCAGTCAGAAACTCTCAAAAGCCCCTCGGGCGTATCAGTAAAACAGGGTAATCGACCCAAAAGCATCATTTTATATGTCAAAACAGTGTAAATAAGGCTGAGTTTCGAAATCACTTAAACATAACATGACTGAGTGTAAATCATAAATCAACAGTGAGGAAATAACAGTAAAAAGCCCCCAAGGGGTCCAAACAAGTTGGCTCGAAGCCCCAAACATGGCTTATAGCCCAAATATAGCAATAGTTTTTAGAGCAAAATTTAACATATGATTTAGAGTAAAATACGCAAGTCAATAGTTGCCGCGGAGAGGACCAAGTCCAATCCAAAAGCAGCGCGCGCCACATACTCGTCATCCGACTTATGCGCCATTCTAAAAACAGTAAGAAATACGAAATTCGGGGTTTCATACCCTCAGGACAAGATTTATAGCCATTACTTACCTCTACCGGGCCACAATACTATTTTGCGTTGCTCTTGCCCCTCAAATCGGCTCTCGATTGCTCCGAATCTAACCAAACTAGATTAACATCATCAATATACGCTAAAGGAACAAAAACTCAATCGAAAGCTATCAATTTTAAATACAATTCCCGAAATTGGCCAAACCCGAGCCCTGGGCCCACGTCTCGGAATTCAATAAAAATTGTGTCACAAGAATCCTTATCCCTTCCCGTGTCTACACATATAAAATTCATCACAATCCGACCACAAACAACGCCTAAATTCCTTAATTTACAAGTCTTAATTTCAAGCCCTAAACCCCCAATTTACGCCATTTAACCACAAATTCCAAGCCTAATCCGTCACAAAATAGCATAGAAACGAGTTTATAATCCGGGAAACTTACCTCCACTGAAGATTCCCGAATTCCTCCTTCAATTTGCTCCCAAACCAGTTCAATCCCGCATGCAAAATGAAAGAAATGCCAAAATTTCGCGGAGGCACCTATTTATACTGTCTGTCTAGTTAATCCGTACTTGCAGACCATTCCTCACAACTGCGGACCCGCACCTGCGGTCCCAGGTGCGCACCTGCGAAATCCTACTAACAGTCCAAACTTCGAACTTGCGAGTCCTTTTCCGCACCTGCGGCTTCGCAGGTGCTGCCCATGCCTCGCACCTGTGGATTCCTCCAGCCTGGCCTCTTTTCGCACCTGCGCAAGGACCTTCGCACTTGCGGCCATCGCACCTGCGGCTCCCCATCCGCAGGTGCGGCCACACCAGTAAAATAACACCAGCAACTATTTTGCTGCAAATTCCTAAGTACAAACCTCCGCTAACCATCCGAAATAAATCCCGAGCCCCTCAGGGCCCCAACCAAACATACCAACACATCCCATAACCTCATTCGAATTTAGTCAAGCTTTTGAAACACCAAAAACAACGCAAAAACACCAAAATTACCTCAAATTTAAGCCTATGAACTTTGAAATTTCTAAATTTCGCCAATGATCCCGAAACCAACCAAAACACATCCGATTGACCTGAAAACTTGCACACATATCCAAAATGACATTACGAACCTGATCCAACTGTTGGAATTCCATTCCGACCCGGATAGCCTATTTTCCCCTGCCGACCGAAAATCACCAAAAACTAACTTTCACCAATTCAAGCCTAATTCTACACCGGACATCAAAACTTCATTCTGAACACACTCCTGAGCCCCACATCAGCTAACAAAGCTATCCGAGCCATAAAATCCACATTCCGAGGCCATTTACAAATAAGTCAAGTCCTACTTGAATTTTTCAACTATTAAGCTAATTTAAGAGACTAAGTGTCTCAGTTCTCACCACGACCACTACGAACCCGAACTAACCGACCCAACACACATAAATGAAGCTGAACCACATATAATAAAGCAGAAATAGGGGAAACATGGCTAAACTCTCGGAACGACCGACCGGGTCATTACAGGATCCCCATTCATTCCTAGATTCCCATCACTACAGACTGATTGTACCTACCTAGCTACCTGGTAGTGTTGAGAAAAATGAACCATTTAACCTTTTAACCGGTGTATGCTAAGTAGTGGCAATAAGAATCTGAACTTTCTGAAATTGGATTCAGAACTTGAATAGGAAAACAAGTGGACACATCTGCAAGGAAACCCATCTCGAAACCAGCGAGTTGCCTAAAACCTCAACATTCAAGTCAGTTCAGTACTTAAATACTCATGTCAGTCCAATAGTAAGATATTCATGCCAACTTAGTACTGAGATATTGATGTCAGTTCAGTGATCAGATATTCACGTCAGTTCAGTACTCGAATATTCGTGCCAGTTCAGTATTCATATATCCATGTTAGTCCAGAATTCATGTATCCATAATAGAAAAGTATTCATGTATATGTTTCGTGTTATGCGTATTAGGATGCCCTATAAAACTAGTGTTACAATTTGTTAGTTGGCAGGTGTTTTGGAGAAATATCAAAGGTAGCTATCCTTCTCATTCAAAACTTATACTATAATCTCCATTCCATTCAGTATCCAGTCAGCTCAGCGTTCAGTCAGTTCACTAGCCACTCAGTCCCGTAGCTATTTAATTAAGTATATCAGCACATCAGTAATCATATATCCATTTAGTTTAGTATGCATGTGTTCATGACAATACAATGTTCACATGTTTCCATCAGCCTCATTTAAGGTCTAGAGGAAGCCGTAGTTACAATCAGGACAATATTCGAGGACGAGTGATCCCAATGGGGAGATAATGTAACACCTCATGAATCCGGATTAGTTGTAGGTGCGTTAAATGAGTATTAGTGTAACTTTCTAGACATGTGAAGTCCTATCAGGATGAGTATGGGAGGAAACTGTTATTTTGGAATCAAGACCGACAGTGAGGTGCATAAAATTTGATAGCATCGACTAAGTTTATGGGAGGTACGTATTATAGCCTTAGTTAGTGAAAGGACATGAAAACTCACGGCCATAGACAGTGCAAGGCCATAGGAACTCAATGCGACAGACAGTGCAAGGCACTATCCAGGGCATCATCCTCAGTGCCGTAGAAGTGCAAGGAAATGTAAATTTGGTGCCTTTGATGGCACCTTGCACAATTGTTTTGGCGCCCCTGATGTTTCGAGCTATTTTTGTTTTCATCCTTAATTTTGGGATTTGTTCACTTATTTAAAACCCTACCTCGTTCTCCCACACCCCAAATACGAAAACCTACTCTAGAAAGGGAAGCTCTCAAGAACCTAACTTCCCCAAGGTCCCTCCATCATCCAAGGTAATTTCTAATGATGATTCTAAGTTAATTTCAATTATCCAACACCTTATTAACATTGGTAAATTCTTCCACTCATTAGATATCGATCGAGTCAACATTGTTGAGAAAGGAAACCCTAGATTTCGAATACAAGAGGAGTGAACTTCGAAAATGTAATGCTTCTATTCCCTAATCATTTATAACTATGATTGATGATTTTTTGAGAGAATAGTATATAGGTTTGATAAAGAGAACCGTAGGAACTATGCTAGGGTTTTGGATTGTTGAATTATGGTTGTTGTAAACATTTGGGTGATGAGAAATGATGTTAGTTACATCTACTTGGGATTGTAGAATCACCTAGAAGTAATAGAATGAGAACTTGGTGAAGAAAAGACCAATTACTAATGGCTATGAGGATTTACACCCATAAGGTGTTTGATAAAATTCCTAAGTTACTAAAACAGGAGAATTAGGGCTGATATTGGTTCCTCTTGATATATATATATTTACGTAGATTATCATTGAATGAGGTGACGAACATCGTGATACTCTTAAAAGGGCAGTATCAGCGTATGTGAGGCTAACTCTCTATGTTTGGGAATATTAATGATTCACCCTACACTACATTTATTTTACAACATTACTAATTGCCTTATAAATACATTTAAGCCTAGTTCCTTGAATAGTTATGGAACATCTATTCTCTAGATTCCTAACTCGTTCATGACTTTCATTGTGAACGTTGTAATCTCAGTGCGTGATCAATATAGACTTGGGTTTGATGCCCATGAGTCTAGTCTAGATTACTCAGCATGTCATAACCAATTGAAGTTTCAGTTTCATAATAAGCTTATGAATACGTGTCAGTCTAGTCCTATTCAGTATTCCGGTATTATGTAACTCTGTATGATTCAGTATTTCAGTATCATGTTTTGCAGTATGATTCTTAGTTCCTGATTTTAAATCCCTGAATGTTGAACACCTGTATTTGGCCCTGAGGTCGCAGTTAATGCTTTATGCATATTTGGGCCTGAGGCTGCAGTTAATGCTTTATGCATCTTTGGGCATGAGGCGGCAGTTTATGCATCTTTGGGCTTGAGGCTGCAATTTGTGCACATATATATTGGGCCTAAGGCTGCAGTTTATTTATTCAGATAAACATGTTGTTCATCATTAAGAAGATGGAGTATTCATACCCTTAATTCCTTTGTTCAGTTCAATTATCAGTTACCATTTCATGTTTCAGTTGCAACAATTATCAGCTATCAGTTATCATTTCAGTTATCAGTTATTAGTTATCTTTTCAGTTTTCTATTATCAGTTCTCAGTTATCAGCTTAGTTTGAGTTCCAGCATTTATAGTTCTTTCTTTCAGTTGTTTTACATACTAGTGCAATTCAAATATACTGACGCCCCTTTTTCCCGGGGCCTGTATCTCACGATGCATGTAATGATTTACAAGTTGACAATTCAGAGCACTAGGATTCTCGTACGAGCTATTTGGTGATCCCTAGTTCTTTTGGGACATTATCAGTATTTTACAATTTTTTAGTAATTAGAAACAATCAGTGTTTTCAGTACTTCATTAGAGTCTTCATAGACTAGAGTTACAGTTAGATAGAGTCACAAGTTTCTCATGTTAAAACATGTTGACTACATATATGTTTGGACTTGTATTAGTGTTTCCACACTTTGATTTATATCATTCACACTTTCAGTATATCAACATGTGTTAGTTTATCTTCCGCGTTCAGTATGTTATGATATCACATGTTGATTCAACCAGCTAGTTGGTTCGCTCGGTCATATGTAGCCAGGCACCGAGTGCCGTGTTACGTTCAGCTCCGGGTTTGGGGCATGATAGTTTGTCTCCGATGTTGGTGTAGTGAATCGTCGATTATTGTTGCTTGACGTTTTTGTTTGTAAGCTTTACTTTCTTGTTCGAGATGTGAATGTGATGCCTTTGGTTCTTGTATATATAGGGCTGAGTTGTTGGAAATACCACTTGTTTTGGAAATATTTATGTAAAGACCTGGTTAGAGTTATGTCTGTTGACTTTTTTTTTGACAATGTGCACCTTATTATCAATGGCGGAAACAAAATTTTTACTAAGAGCGTAAAAGAAACACGCGAAAATTTAATGGGATTCAATATTTAATACAAATACATAATAAAAAACAAACCTTATATACACGTAATTTTTGGCAAAGGGATTTCGGTTGAACCCTTTCCGCCCTCCTGGCTCTGCCCCTACTTATCTTATTCACATAATTTTTTTGGTTTCTCACATCGCTTTGATGCTCCGGCTAATTCGGATCCATAAGGTCTATTTAAAGAAAAACATTCCATGATTTTTTTATTTCCTGAGCTAAGATCCGAGACTTTCACATCGTTTGGTTTTGTTTTTATGTGATTTTGTGCTCACATACAACAAATTATATGAGAGAAAAGTATCATAACCAAAAACTCAAGTAATTGTATCCTCTTCTACATAATTCATATTCCTCAAAGTTATTTACATTTGTTGGGTTTAAGCTTGTTATAACTTAAAATAGAGTGAACGAGAAATGGAGGGGAAAATGAAAATTTTGAATTTTCCTCTTTGACAATGGTTGTCCCATATTGGAGGAGGAAAAGAGTTCTGATGGGTAAATATACATTTCCATTTCATCTTCGTTGCTCGGCTCGTCTTCGACTTTGATTTGATTGATTGATTAATTTTTTGGACCAAATTAATTTAGTAATATTAAGATTAATGAAATATTATTTTAATCCAAATTAGCCATTTTTGTAACAATAAATTATTTTTTCTCCATTTTGAATTTCCCGTTAGAATTTAAATTTAGTTGTTTGCGTAAATGGTCGTTTTATAAAACATCCATTTTGAGTTGCATCCTTTACATGAAGAGTTGTAACTCTTTGGTATTACCTAAATTTTCGGTTATAAATACATGATCTTTCCCATATATTTTTCTTACAAAAATTCTAATTTCTCCTTCTTCCTTCTCCATTATTTAAAAAAAAAGAAAAAAAGCAGTAAGTGTGATTTGCTATCGATCTTTGAGTTCGTTGGTCACTGGGGTTTGAAGTACCACAACATCAGTAAGGATAATCCGCTCTATCTTGGGAGTAAATAATCCTAAACCTCGGGTACTAGGAGGGAATTAAGTTCCTTAAAAAAATACTGTGAATTTAGTGGGCTCGAATTAATTTCTGTTTCTGTTTCAACTAAAAGGAAAAAACCTTCTCAAATTTAAATGGATTTATCTTTTGCTGTGGGAACATATTATTTAACAAAAATAAATCTTTGGCATTATGTTATGTCTTTCCTTTTATTTTCTCCTTCGCTTGCGAGAAACTGAAAGAACTGTGGTAGAATGGAGATGTTTCCATGCATTGTGCAACGGATAATTAATTAGTAATTTGATAAAATGATAACTAATTTGTAACGATCTGACCGGTCCTTTTGAGCTCTAGCATGTCGTTCGGCGGTTTGAGTACTTGGGTAGCTTCATTTCATGTATTATTACTTGTACGCATAGTCGGAACTGAATTTCGGGAAGTCCGGAGTTGTTTCGGAAGGGAAATTCTGAATTTGGAAGCTTTAAATTGAAAGAGTTGACTAAGGTTTGACTTTTGAGTAAACGACCTTGAAATCGGGATTTGAAAGTCCCAATAGATTTGTATGATGATTTCGAACTTGGGCATATGCTAGGGTTGAGTATCGGGTGGCCCGGGAGTATTTCGACGCTTATTATGGAAAGTTGGAATTTGAAAGTGTAAGAGTTTCTTAAGTTTGACTCTAAGTGGATTTTGAGGTTATCGATGTCCGTTTGGGATTCTAAGCCTTAGAATAGGTTCGTATTGTGATTTGTGACTTGTGCGTAAAATTTGGCGTCATTCCGAAATGTTTAAGCATAATTCGCACGCGTTCGACGAAATTTGAATGTTTAAAGTTTAATGAAGGCTTCCATCGTTAATTCATATATTTGATGTTGTTTGGTGTGATTTGAGGCTTCGAGCAGGTTCGTGTTTTGTTTTAGGACTGGTTGGTGTGATTGGACAGGGTCCCAGGGGCCTCGGGTGTGTTTCGGGATGGTTTCATGTCATTTCTCCATGTTTTGCGGCTGGTGTTATTGGTTCTGCTGTTGTTCATCACGAACGCGTATTCACAAAGAAGGAACATGGCTGCTGGATTTTCGTGCTTCACATTCGCGACTTTGATCACGTGTTCGCAAAAGTTTGGGGATCAAGGCTCCGCATTCACGATTCGAGATTCACATTTGCGATAAAGAAGCTGACCTAGTGGATGACTTGGTCTTCACGTTCACGGAAGGGAAGACGCGTTCGCGATGGGCAGGCTGGTAAAGCTTCGCGTTCGCGTAGAGGAGTTTGGGAGCTGAAGCTGGATGTTCTCCGCGAACGTGTGGGGATTTTTGTATTAGCGATGAAGGTCATCTTGGCAGTGTATAAAATTACAAAAATGGATTTTGGCTCATTTTATCTCAAATCTTCCATGGGAGCCGAGCTTGGGGCGATGTTGAACGAGATTTTTTTTCATCCATCACTAGGTAAGTGACTTCTACATATTGTGAGTTAAATACATGAACTATACACGGATTTTACATGGATTTGAACATGGAAAATTGGTGGAAATTGTGAGATTTTTAAGAAAACCTAGAACTTATATTTTAGATTGTTACCACGAAATTGGGCATGGGATAAGGGATAATTACATATTTGAGTCTGTGGTGCATGGTTTAGAGGTTTGGCATTTAATTCCAGCAGAGGAAAGGCAATCAAACTATGGATGTTCAGGTATTAGTTTATGGAGTAACGAGACCTGATATTTTCTATCGTGGTGGAATTCTTATTTGTGATGTGGTGTAGTCATCCTTGTTTGAACTCATTAAGGTTTGCCGATGTTATGGTCTTCTTTTATTTGCCTTCGGGGCAGGGTGTTGTGAAATGGATCCTGAGAAGCAGTTGTCAGAGATGGCGGTGTGTAGCGATTTTAGAATCCAATCGGTATTTCTAATGTTAATGGCTCGAGAAATATGATATTCGAGGAGGTTTAGAGTTGGTAGCAATTTAGTAGTTCAGATGCTACAGAGATGGATTTTGATTTGAGGAAGCATTTGGGCAGCGAAGGATGAAGAAGGACATAGTGTGAGGTGTCTCGCGGTTGTTGAATTGCTAGTAGGTCAAGTATAAAAAGCAGAGGTCGAGAAGTTGATTAAAGGAGATATTTTAACCGAAGTCGGACTAGCAGAGTGGCATATGGATTCTGTGGTAGGATAGTCACATGCCTTGAGAAAAGTTTAGAGTGATTTGGGAATCATGGTGGACAGTGACTAGGTCTACGGATTTTATTTTGGAATGGGGGCTACTGTGCGGAGGAAGGTTGAATATGATGGAAAGAGGTTTTCTTGGAGTGTTTAGGGGTTTAAAAGCTTGATTATTGTTATGGGATACAACGTGACTTCGATCTTGGAATGTATTGTCGAACTCTCAGTTGATGTCAATGGGGAATGAACAGACTTGTACAGTTAGTGGAGGAGCATGGGCTCAGAACGGTTTACTGATTTCGTGGTAGTCTTACCTAGAGAAGTGTTGTTGGAAAATGTCGAAATGGAATTCCACTTGTGGGTTATCTCCTGTGAGTAGGTTAGAGGTTGCGTGATTTTGATGAAGTTTCTACGAAGAGTTCTACTTATTACCCGACAGAAGGTCGAATATGAAGTAAGGGCGGATAATTCAGAATGTTCATGAAAAGTTTAACAAGAGACTATGAGAAATTTGGCCGGTTGACGGTGCGAGATCATGGTAATGGAGAAAGAGTAACCTTTATGGGTTCTACATTATGTGATGGTAGCTTAAAGCTAAGTGGGGAGCCCACTGTCTATGATTGGATCACGTGGTTGTCAGCTTGTGCAGTTTCTAGTTATTGGTGCATTGGTGGATTATTTATGACTAAGAAAATAAAACATGAGGGGTAATCCGATCAAAGAACTTGATGGATGTGTGCTACATTTTGCCTTATCGATTCATGTACAGGTTTTGGGAAGACTCAGAGTTTATGCTTCTTGTGGATGTGATGTACAAGGGAAAAAATTCATCTGGTTGCTTCTTTAAGAGTGTGAATGTAAAAACAGAGTGTTGGAGTTTGATTATATTCGGGACCTGGTCAGAGTGGGTGACTCTCAATAGTGGTTCTAACGGGTTCAAGGATGTAAGCATGGTGTCTAAGGATTTTGCGTTTGTTGTGTGGCTGAAGACCAGGATTTTGCAGTAAAGTATGAAGAATACTTGGGGAATTTTCTATGTTATCATTGGGTCTACAGGGTAGTATTGGAGGAATGGAAGAAATATCTTCCGATTTGCAGAAGGTTTTGCAGAATGGGTGTACCAGTTGGAGATACTATTATGCGCTTGAAGAGGGTATGAGATGGCTCATAGGCATTGAGACGATGTGGTCTCGTGATTTGGATCACTCAGGATGAGTGCTGATTGAATCTGTTATGTTTTTGAATGGAGCTATGATTATTATTTCTAAGGCAAGTCAAGAGTAAATTGGAAGAAGTTGGGTCGGTTAGTAATGGTTTGAACTAACATGATTGTGGCAATGACCAGTTCCTTCGTCGTGTTAAGTTTTGTAGATGGTTTGTGGTTGTACGTGCGGGCTTGACATCCACCATGATTTGATTGATTCGGGAGGTATTTGATTCAAATGGCCTTGTTATGTGTAAGTGAATCCCGGAAGAGTTATGGCGTTTTAGACCACAACTTGAGGTTTGTATTTTCTACTGTTATGGGAATTCAGTTGCATGTTGCATTGGTTCTTCTGAAATGAGTTATCTGAGCATTTTCTAGCCAATGAATTTTTTATTCTACTAGTAATTCAGGGGTTATGATGAATTCTTGTACTCTCGTGTAGTGGCATGGTAAAGGCAGCGGACGGTATGGAAATTTGGAAGTTGAGGACCAAGGTCGAGGTTTGGTGTTGATAAGAATGTCACCAGCTTGGAGGAGCAGGGGAAGACTTCAGAGGCTTAGAGTAAGCTGGAATTTTCATTAGTGTCACCTGAGAATGGTGTCCATGTAAGAGGCTTTGCGTATTGATTTGCTTTACAGAATTAGTACAGTTGGTGGTATGGAGGTACAAACTTTGATACTTGGTGCAGAAGGTCGTGGGAGCGTGTCCCATGGGGAAATTTGTATAAATGTGACATGTTAGTCACTTGATTGTTAAGGATTGAAACCAAGTATGGAGATTCTGATACTATCACTAATGTTAGAGTTTATGCCTCAAAGGCTCTCCAATCCTTTGGTTGTGGACTGTGGGAGTTTGTTCCGAATTGGATGGCTACTCGTGTGTGTAATGAATAAGGCCATTGTGGATCCCTTAAAGGTTGTTCGCCAGTATGGTATGATCATAAACGACTTGAGGTCCTTTGGTGGGTCTAATGTGAATTTTTGCTCTACGTCAGGTCGGATGTGTTCATTCAGCATATATTGCTTACGGATGAGTCTTCAGGCATTGGATGTTATTCCCGTCGGCAGCTATTCCATGTAATACTCTATTGTGTCAGGTGGGTTATGAGACAACTTGATTATTCGCACATGTGTTGTGATCCCGTGTAGCTTGTGGTGTTATATGAGTAAGATGGCTCTCAAGATGCAGGTCATTTATTGCACCTTAGTCGTGCTTGGTTTTTTGTAGCGTATGGAGTTGTCCGTCTCCCCAGAATTGTATTATGCACTTGGCGTTCTTGTGGTCGATATTGGGAATTTTGTAAGTATAAGAATTTCGGCTTGATGGGTGTTTCCTTACAGTCATGTGGAGATCGGGTGGCACCCCAGCACAGGTACATTGTTTTGATCGAGTGTCACGCCTCCATGACTATGTTGTGTGGATTAGGTTGCACAACGCAACGATGTCATATTTGGATCGGGTTGCACACTGCAACGGTGTCATGTTTGGATTGGGTTGCACGCTACAACAGTGTCATAGTTCGATCAGGTTGCACGCCACAACTGTGTGATGTTAAGTATGGTTCCTTGTACTTATTTTGTGTGCCCTGTTTCTCATCTCTGAGATAAAGACATAACATTTGATTTGGCCATTTCATTCGTTACGCTGGCTGGGTAGTTCCTTATCGGAGTTCTTTCTTCCTTATGAGTCATATTCGAGTTGTATCTTGTTTGCACTTTGATTGCTCTATATAAGATTTTAGGCGGTGTTTGAGGTGGCTTATTTTCCGAGCAGCTTGTACTGGGTGAGACGAGGTTATTGTACCTGAGATTAGTGCGATCGAAGTTATGTAGCACATACTAAAGAGAAAATATCGTTATTCAGTTCAGAATGAGGTATTGGCGCTTGTCAGGATGAGAGGCTCTATGATTTATTGGTTCGATAGGTGGTAATGAATTTCTACGCATCTCTTTCATCGTGGCAACATTGCGAGAGTTGGAACATGGCTTATATGTGTTATGAGGTGTATTGTGGGCATCCGATTCGTGAAATTGCAGCTGTTGTGGTCGGAGGATGTTATTATCGGCAGACGACTTATGTGGTGCATGGTGTGATTTCAGCATAGGTGCATGATCAAGTTTTGGTACAGTGTGTAGGGATTGATGCGGTGTTCGTATGTTAGAATTAGTTCTCGAGAAAAGTTTCGGATGTTGGAATTTGGTTCTAAGGCTTGTTGGCTAAGGTTATGGGGAGGATATTCAGTCTGGATTGAGCTAATGTGCTCACATGGGTGGTGGTGGCACGGGTAGGTGCACAAGGTGTTAATCAGTGATTTTGGACAACTCCGGAAAGGTACTTGATATGTTCGGGGATGAACGCATGTTTAAGTGGGGGAGAATGAAACGACCTGACCGGTCATTTTGAGCTCTAGCGTGTCGTTCGGTGGTTTGAGGACTTGGGTAGCTTCACTTCATGTATTATGACTTGTATGCGTAGTCGGAATTGAATTTCGGTAACTTCAAAGTTGTTTCGGAAGGGAAATTCTAAATTCAGAATCTTTAAGTTGGAAGATTTGACTAAGCTTTGATTTTTGTGTAAACGACCTCAAAATCAAGATTTGAAGGTTCCAATAGGTTTGTATAATGATTTCAGACTTGAGCGTATGTTCGGGTTGAGTATCGGGTGGTCCATGAGTATTTAACGCTTATTAAGAAAAGTTGGCATTTTGAAAGTTTATCAATTTCTTAAGTTTTTACTTGAATTGAATTTTGATGTTATCAATGTCCATTTGGGATTTCGAGCCTTGGAATAGGTTCGTATTGTGATTTATGACTTGTGCGTAAAATTTGGTGTCATTCCGGGATGTTTAAGCGTAATTCGGACGCGTTCGACGAAGTTTGAATGTTTGAAAGTTTAAAGAAGGTTTCCATCATCGATTCATAGATTTTATGTTGTTTGGTGTGATTTTAGTCCTCGAGAAGGTTCGTGTTATGTTTTGGGACTGGTTGGTGTGATTGGGCGGGGTCCCGGGGGCCTCGGGTGTGTTTCGGGATGGTTTCGGGTCAGTTCTCCTTTTTTTGCTGCTAATGTTGTTGGTTCTGGTGTTATTCATCCCGAACACGTAGTGGTTATCGCGTTCACGAAGAAGGATCATGACCTATGGATTTTTGTACTTCGTGTTCGCGACTTTGGTCACGCGTTCGTGAAATTTTGGGGAGCAAGGCTCCACATTCGCAATTCGATGTTCGCGTTCACGATGAAGAAGCTGGCCTAATGGCTGCTGACTTGGTCTTCGAATTCGCGAAAGGTCAGACGCGTTTGCGATGGGTAGGCTGTTAAAGCTTCACGTTTTGGTAGAGGAGTTTGGGAGCTGAAGCAAGATGTGCTTCTCGAACGCGTCAGGATTTCCGCATTCGCGACGAAGGTCGTTACTTAATGTATAAAATAGAAAAAATGGGTTTTGGCTCATTTTATATCATATCTTCCATGGGAGCCAAGTTTTGGGCGATTTTGAAGGAGCTTTTTCGTCATGCATCACTAGGTAAGTGACTTCTACATATTGTGAGTTAAATACATGAACTACACACGGATTTTACATGGATTTGAACATGGAAAATTGGTGGAAATTGAGATTTTGAAGAAAAAATTTATATTTTGGACTTTTACAATGAAATTCGACATGGGATAAGGGATAAATTACATATTTGAGTTCGTGGTGTCATGGATAATTTTCATCTTCAAAAACTTTCGGAATTCGAGCACGTGGGCACGGGAGTTGACTTTATTGATTTTTTGAGCGGAGTTGGGAATCACTATAAATAGTTAAATTGTAAGCATTGGAGTATATTTTGATTGATTTTCACGTTGTTTGAATAGTTTCAGAATGTTTGGTTTTGCGTTGAGGCATTAGAGAGGCGTTGGAGCCGATTATGGATCTTCGGAGAGAGGCAAGTCTCATTTCTAACCTTGTGAGGGGGAAGCTACCCCTAGTTGATGTAATTGTTATGTGCTACTAGTTGTGGGTTGTAACGACCCGACCGGTCGTTTTGAAAATTTAAGCGCCGTTCAGTGGAATAAGGTCGTGAACAACTTTGTATTGTGAACATCGACCTGCGTGCATGGTTGGATTCAGTTACCGGATGATTCAGAGTCGAATTGGAAGAAGGACTATTGTTTTGGAAGCTTAAATAGTGATGTTTTGACCGAAATTTGACTTTTATGTAAACGGCTCCGGAACGAGTTATGGATGATGTCAACAACTTTATATGGTGATTTTTGGACCGAGGAGCGCGTCCGGAATGTGTTTTCGAGGTCTGTGGTAGATTTAGGCTTGAATTGGCGAAAGCCAGAATTTTGGCGATTTTGGCCGATAGGTGAAATTTTGGTATCAGGCTCGAAATGGAAGTCCGAGAGTGGTTGCAGGTCTGTAGTGTCATTTATGACCTGTGTGTGAAATTTCATGTCCTTCGGACTAGTTTTGACGTATTTCGGCATCGGTTGTGGATTTGGAAATTTCATAAGTTCTTAGGCTTGAATGCATGCATAATTGGTGATTTTGATGTTATGTGATGTGTTTTGAAGGCTCGACTAAGTTTGGATAAGGTATTAGGACTGGTTGGTAAGTTTGGTTGAGGTCCCAGGGGCCTCGGGGATGTTTCAGATTCTCAACGGGATGATTTTGGACTTAGAAAACCAGCTGAAGCATTGCTGGTTTTGGTGTTTCGCACCTACGGATGGGGAGCCGCAGGTGCAAACACGCAGGTGGGGTGGAGGGAGTCGCAGATACGGTTTTAGTCAGGGGCAGCCAGTCTCGCAGGTGCGGAGCCGCAGATGCGGCCCAGTGATCGCAGGTGCGGCCCCAGTTCATTTAGTGAATTTTCGCACCTGCGATGTATTTTCCGTAGGTGTGGGACCGCATGTGCGGTCCAATGAGTCGCAGGTGCGGAATTGCTGGGCTGTTTATACACAATCCGAGGGTTTGAAATTCATATTTTCTAAAACGATTTGGAGCTCGGTTCTTGGAGATTTTAGGTGGGTTTTTCACGAAATTCAATTGGGTAAGTGTTCTTCAACTAGAATTAATTATATTCCATGAGTTTATCTTTATTTTCATCATTTAATTTGTGTTGTGAGTTGAGGAAATGTTGGTTTAAAAGAAAACTTCAAAAATGAAAAATCCTGAATTGAGGGACCAAATGGCATCGGAATTTGATAAATTTTGTATGGTTGAACTCGTATTGGAATGGGTAATCGGATTCTATAAAATTTGTCGGGTTCCGAGGTGCGAGCCCGGGGGTCGATTTTTTGACCGATTTTTAGAATTTGTAAAAGATGTAGACTTTATTATCCGGAATAGTTTCTTATAAGTTTCATGTGTGTTTTGAAGTTGTTCTAGTTGGATTTGAGCCGTCCGGAGGTCTTTTCGCCCGAGAAGTCCATTTTTGAGTATCGGGTTGTCGTCTTTGAGGTAAGTATCTTGCTTAACCTTGTATGGGGGAATTTACCCTTAGGATTCGAGTCTTCTATGTTTATTGTAGTCTATTTACGCAAAGTGATGAGTGCGTGCTCGAACGTTTTGCGAAAAAATTGGCCCTCTAGAAGTCTTAGGTCCTTATATTCGCTGAGTATGAATTGTCCTTGGCATGATTGAATTTCCTAATTTCTAGTTTCATCTTTACTTGCCTAAATGTAGGATTTCTTACTTTTGGATTTACTCCTCTTGCCTATTTGAATCCTAATTGACTTAACTGAAGACTTTACTCCTTTTACTGTTATGCTAGGTCCTCTTAACTGCTTATCTCAAATTGTAATTATCTTCATCTCATCCTATAATTGTTTTTGGTCTTAACTGAAGTTATGATTATTCTCTTGCTGCTTGTCCTTAAGAGAAATTGTTGAATATCCTCGTAACTGCTCAACCTTAAAGAAGTTTAGATGTTCTATACCTTAGTTGACTTGCCCTTATATGGAGTTATCAGATTCGTGTGAGTTTTCTTGTTGCTGAACCGTGCATTTGGGTGCGACTCTTATACATTATTTTTCTTCCTTGTTGAGTTGTCCTTATTATGCCTAGTATTCTTGTTGTGCTTATCCTTCGTGAACTAGCCTTGCTTTTCTTGTGATCAAAGGTTCTTGAATTTATGTTTCAACCGTATCTTGTATTATTGTCAATTGTTGTGGTTGTACTTGTTGTGGTGACGCACGAGGTTTCTGTCGTGCCGTGTTTTTTATTGATATTGCACATGCGGCATGACAAGGAGGGATATGTATATGTGGGTTGCGCATGTGGCGAGACAAGGTGGGAACATGTTTATCCACGTGTGGCGAAATAAGGCGGTCATATACTTTACTACTACACACGTGGCAAGACAAGGTGGGCTATGTCAGGGATTGTTTGTGATACTTGTGTTGGCCTAGGGGCATTCCTTGTTGTTTATCTTGTGTACTGGAACACTTACGGTGTGAGTTTATTCGTGTAGAAATTTTTGAGATGACAATGTACGTGTTGCCCTTTTCTTTCCTTATGCTTATTGGTTGTTGAATCATGTTAGGACATCCGCACAAGCATACACGTAGTTAAGTACTATTAATGGATTTAGGGATCTTTGTTTTTGTCAAGTATAGATACTCTTGTTGTACTCACCGTATGGGTGGAGATGACCCATTTGGAACGTGAGTCGTCCGTGTAGTTAGTACTCGAATGAGGGCGCAAGATGCCAAGTGTTAGGGTTCGAATATTGGGACCCGTAAATGGTGATTTGTCCGAGGTTCAGAACCTCGTGGAGATGACTACGAATTTGATGTAGAAGTGGTTGAAGTTGTTGAGTCATTACCTATCCGTGTGTATATTTACTTTCCAGATTTGTCATGTTCTATTCAATCCCTTGTGTCATTTCATGGTTTCGGCTGATCTTATTGTTTTTCCTTCTTTATCGAATTTACTGTATTGTTATCTATATTGTGTAGCCTTTATGTGTATATCATTTTCCCTATTTATTTCTATTTTGATACTTGTTCAGTTTATTAGAACAGTGGGTGTGTTGACTAGTCCTTGTCACTACTTCATCAAGGTTAGTCTTGATACTTACTCGGCATCGCTGTGGTGTGCTCATACTACTCTTCTTCACATTTTTGTGCAAATTTAAGTATTGATCGTTAGTAGCTGTGCGGACTCTTGCCGAGGAGACTCAAAGTAAACCTGTTGTCGCGTTTGCAAGCTTCGGAGTCACCTACCTATTTTGCATTTACACTGTTTTTGCTTACTTCCAAGCTGTTGTAATTAAAAGTTGTAGTAAACTCTATAAAGCTTATGACTTGTACTACCGGGTTTAGGGAATATGCAATGTATAAAGAATTATATATTTTAGAAAAATATTAGATTTTATTATTATTGTTGTTATTTCATAAATATTAGGCTTACCTAGTCCTAAGACTAGGTGCCATCGCGATACCCAACGGGGGGAAATTTGGGTCGTGACATGGGTGTTACATACGCACGAGGTGACGAGAGTCCGTACGTTGCTAAAACATGTTCATGTTGGGGTGGACTTAGGACTGTATCATGTAATATTTGAATTATTTGAACTCATTCCGCTAGGTTAATTAAATTTATAAATGAAATTTATTTAGATATATATATATATATATATATATATATATATATATATATATATTAGGCCGAGCCTTATTACCTTAAGTTGTTGGCAAGTTATTTGAGAAATGGTAGAGGTTATATTCACTTTATTTCCACGCACTATATTGTAAGCACGTTTCTCGTAATTTGAGAAGTTCCTTCCTTTCTTCTGGAGCAGGCCGAACACCTCGGCAGTATAATAGATGCATCTATAGTTTGTGTCTGGTCGACCCTCGGCAGTGTACACATTATTCTGGATCAGGCCGTACGACCTCGGCATAATCGTGTGTTATATCGCTAGCCGTCCGAATTCGATGTATCCTTCCACTGATGGCTGGAATTTTACACTTTATACCTTATCCGTTTTATACTGGCACTTGATACATCTAAGCTATTGAGATAGAATATGAGACTGAGAAATTTATATCTTTAAGATAAATTTATGGAAGATTATGTAACTTACAGTTTTACCGTATCATTGTTGTTGTGCTTCAATTTGCTTATGATTTATCATATTAGTTTATTGGACCTCCAAGTGTCGATGTCCACGCCTCGTCACTACTTCTCCGGTGTTAGGCTAGATACTTTCTGGGTACGCGTTGATTTTCGTACTCATGCTGCACTTCTACACTAAATGTGCAAGATCTGACAGGTTTATTTGTTGGTCATCTAGGCGCGTAGGCGCAGTTGTTGAGGAGACATTATGGTGAGCTGCATTCCAGGCTACATATTGTAGACCACATAGTCTCCATCGTGCTATTGATTTTTTCCTATCTTATTTGCATTCCAGACAGATATTGTATTATTACTGTACTCCTTAGTAAATGCTCATGCACTTGTGGCACCGAGTTTTGAGGATATTCTAGTTGATTCTTACGGATTCGCATATTATTATAACCCTTTTATTTCTATGCAATACTAATTATGTATGTATCCGCGATTTTAAAGGTGTAAATTTCCTTAATAAAATTTATGATTTCAAAAATAATAAAATGAACAATTAACGTGATAGTTCACTATTGGCTTTCCTAATGGCGACGTTAGGCGCCATCACGGCCTATAGTGGGTTTTGGGTCGTGACATAATCTAATATCGTATATTAAAATTTGTAGATAGTATGAAGAAAATTATACAATCAATAGATGTAACTTAATCCAACCTTTATACCACATTGTTAGAAATATGCTTTAGAAGTTACCATTTCAACTTAAAAACTATTTACTGCAATAAATTAGTTTGAATTTGAAATAATTTTTTGGACTAGTCTCTAGGAGTGAACTTGTAACGACCCGACGGTCGTTTTGAGCTCTAGCACATCATTTGGCGGTTCGAGGCCTTGAGTAGCTTCACTTCAGGTATTATGACTTTTTCGTGTGGTCGGAATCAAATTTCAGGAAGTTCAGAGTTGATTTGGAAGTAAGATTCTAAAGTCGGAAGCTTTAAGTTGGAAAATTGGCTAAATTTTAATTTTTAGTAAACGACCTCGGAATCAGGAATTGAAGGTTCCAATAGTTTCGTATGATGATTTCGAACTTGGGCGTATATTCGGGTCGAGCATCAGGTGGATCGGGAGTATTTCGACGCTTGTTACGGAAGGTTGACATTTTGAAGGTTTAATAATTCCCTATGTTTGGGTTTGAAGTGGATTTCGAGGTTATCGATGTCTGTTTGGGATTTCTAGCGTGGGAATAGTTTGGTATGGTGATTTTGGTCTTAGGAGCGTGTCTGGATGTTGATTTGGAGGTATGTAGGTCATTTCGGTGTCAATTGGCGAAACTTGGAAATTTGATGATTTTTGGGATGTTTGACCAGGAGTGGACTTTTTGATATCGAGGTCGGATTCCGATTCCAGAAGTATGAGTAGGTCTGTAATGTCAATTATGACTTGTGTGCAAAATTTAAGGTCAATCGGACTTGATCTGATAGATTTCGGCGTCGAATGTAGAAGTTTGAAGTTCTAAAGTTCACTAAGCTTGAATTGGGGCGTGATTCATGGTTTTAGCGTTGTTTAATGTGATTTGAGTCCTCGATCAGGTTTGTATGATGTATTGGGACTGGTTGGTATGATTGGACGGGGTATCGGGGGACTCGGGTGTGTTTCGGGGTGGTTTTAGACCAAGTTTGGCTAAGATGATGTTGCTGGTTTGCTGGAGCTGGTGTTAGTCTTCGCGAAAGCATTCACAAAGAAGGAGTTTTGGACTGGCCATTTGTTCTATGCATTCACGATCAAGGAGTCGCGTTTGTGAAGGTCTGGGCTGTTGAGCTCCGCGTTTGCAATTGCCCTCTTGCGTTCGCGTAAGGTAAGTTAAGCCTGGGAAGCATTTGGCCTACGTGTTCGTGAGGATGGTTCCGCGTTCGCGATAGTCAGGTCTAGAAAGGCATCGCGTTTGCGATCCTATCTTTGCAATCACGAAGGAGGAAATTGGAGCTGAAGAAGGTTGTTGATGTGTGGCTATAGTTCATGGTTTAAAGCATTATGTACCTTACATTTTATGTGCGTTAATGATAAAAATACACTTCATATGTGCATAGTGAGTCTATTTCATGTGTAGGTGAATTGGAGATGGAAGCTGAGCTAAATGGATGCATAAACGTCAAAAATACGCTCAAAAGTAAAAAAGGAGTGAACCGGGCTATAGCCGGGCGTTTGAGCCATAAAGCCTGGTCATACCAGGCTATAGCTGGGTGTTAGAGCCCTAACGCCAAGCCTGGCCAGGCTTTATCCGGGCGTTTGGGCCATAAATCCTGGTCCCTGGTCCGACCCAATCCGAGTTTCGAAGGTTTTAAGTGTTTCCCGGTTTGACCAGAAGTATCCTACACGTTTAGGGTTTGTCCCAAAACATATAAATAGATCCAAAAACACAACTTTGAGGGGGATATTCACGATAGGGGGATTTTGACGTGGAGGAACACACACCACGCTTGAAGGAGGCTTCTACCTAGTTTTTCTTCTCTTCTCTTCCTTAATTTTATAGTTTATTAGTTCTAGAGTTTTGGGTGCTACATGAACGTTGAAGTTTGAAGCTTGAATTGTTCTTATTATTTTATCATATTGGTTTATTTATTCAATCTTGCGCTTAATTATTTGATTACTCGATCATCAATTGAATACTATCTATGAATCTAGGATTGAACTCGGGAGAGGGAATTGTAGATTGCATTTAAGATTGGGTAGAGCAAGATCTTAACCCTTCAGGGGAGCGGATTTGCGGTTAGGATAGGAATATACCTAATCGCCTTGCTTGGTTATTATACGGGAATTATTAATGCGTTCTTGTTAATCCTAATTTCATAGGAATATAGGCGTCAGGTTAGGTTGAATAGGCGAGTTGTACTTTGGGAGAAGGCTACGAGCAATATTGACCTCGTCAATCAATAAACCAGATAAATTAATTAGACGATTTAAGTGCAAAATTCAACAAGATTGTTTGCTAACCCATAGGTCTAGAATATCGGCTCTTATTGAATTCGTTTCTAATTTCGCCAATTTGTTTCCTTAATTTCATAGTTTACTATTCTAGATTATTTTTGGTTAAATATTCATACTTTAGTATTCGCTTGAATAGATTAATTGTTTGGGTTTAATTTAGTTGATAGTTAATAACAAGTCTCTGTGGGTACGATATCTGGACTTACAATCCTATATCACTTGTCGACAACGTATACTTGCGTGTGCGTTTGGGACCAACAAGTTTTTGGCGTCGTTGCTGGGGACATAGAAATTAACTATTCTACTAGATTGAATTTTTACTTTTGTCTATTTAAGTTTTTAATTTTTTAATTTTTTATTTATATTTTAATTTAATATCTTATTAANCTGTGGAGGACCACACATGTACCAATATTGTCCATCTCAAACTAATGTGTGGAATTTTTGTAATGAATGTGGTTGTCAAGGTGGCCATTGGGATGGTTGTCCTAATTCTTATTATCCTTCTCAGAGCTTTTATTGTAATGTTTCTAATGATGTTAATGAGTTTGATAGGAGAAACGAAGTGGAGGATATGGAAAGCGTGGCTCGTATTATGGACTTAATGAGACAAGTAGCGGAGCAACATAACATGATAGTCGAGCAACAAGTTCTTGACGCCTTAGCTATCAAAAGACTCCAGGCTAAAGTGGACGAATTAATGGCCAATTTCCAAGAAGAACCTCAACTCGAAGAAGAGAGCGAGTTCNGTTAAAGGCCAATTTACAAGCTGTACCCCAAACCGACGAAGATAGCGAGTTCCCACCAGAAGATAATTTTGAAGAAGCAGCTATAATGAGCCAATCTTGGCTAGAGGAACAAGCTCAACTACTAAAATCTTATGAGTTTCTTCGTGATGGTCTTTCAATTATGACAGAGCAGCTGATTGAAGGAAGAACTGGGCTCAGGCAAGAGATAGATCAATTTGGCTCAGATAT
>MDKI01039395.1:0-11120 GCA_005239505.1 Nicotiana paniculata | reverse complement strand
GATTTGATCGACCCTGGAGTTGTAAGTTTCAACCTTCTTGTCATTTGCCTCGATCTTCTTTTCCCCCAACTCAACTCATTTTGTTTAAGAATCTTCATGATTGCAGGATCGGCCCATCATTCCTTCTCGTTCGATTTCCTTGAAATCGATTCAACCCTGTGGACAACTTCTTGGGACCGTTCGGGCTCGATCCTGCTTGGTGGGTGATTCTGGTTTTGGACCTAGGCTATCACTATTTGTTGAGCTTGCAACATTTTGAAGATCACCTGCAGGCTGATCCCTCCCTCTTCGCTGCCATAGTTTGCTTTGAGCAGCTGATTGAATGTCCCTACAGATGCTGCTCCCAGGATCGGCGGCCAAATTTGCGTTGATAGCTACATGTAAGCTAACGTCGATTGGATCTACAGTCGGAACTCCATCGAGGACAACTGGCGGTACATCGTTTCCTGGTGCTATGTTATCATTTTCGTCCTGATGATCGAAATCATTGTCCACGTGTTGGGGTGCTGACTGTGAGTTCGACATTTTGATCCTTAAATAAAAAATACTCCAAAGAACAAGTGTAAATAGTGTGTGTTATGAAAGTTTGTCCTTATCCCCACGGTGGGCGCCAAACTCTTTACCCTAAATAGGATTACAATTGAATTTATACGCGATTTTAACGATACGTGATATAATGCGGTACAAATGAAGAAAGCTGATTAATATTAAAATTGATGATACAAGAATAAATGCAAACCAAAGAAATCGACCAGCCTTGGTCCTCGAGTTCGATCACCCTTGAACCAAGAGATGTCTCAACTGATGTATGAACAGAATAACATGACGATTAAAGCTAGAAAATGAGAGTATATTTGCTTTATGTTGCATAATAATGTGAACTCTTTTAAAAATGATCAGACCCTATTTATATAATAGAGGGGGGGGGGGTCCTATTATTGATACAGTTCTATATAAGGTAAAAAATCTCACGATTTGCTGATTAATTGGCCTATCCTTGATACGTGCCGAGATTTCCGCCGTGATCTACAGTGGATAGCGGATATTTTGTCTTTCTATTATACGGCTTGGCAAATTTCACTCGATCTTGTTTGATCTCGATCTTGTTCGGTGCTGTAGTCTCGAACTTAACAATATAACCTCGCACCTCGGTTAGATATAATTCGAAGTCGAAATTTAACCTATCACGTGGCCCATCAACAGATAATGCGTAGCAAAGCAGAGTCCGGAACCAAAATGTGGTTCTTTTGGACTCTGTAGACCAAAATAAGTAAAAAAAAAGAAGAGTACCAAAATATATATAAGTCCACACTATGTGACGATATACATTAACGGTAACTGTGCCGTTAATGTATAGCGCCACCATTGTGTGGCGTTATACACTTTTTTTCTGACAGACCAGGGTATAACGCCACTATACCCGACATTATACCTTATTTTTCGAGAAACGGGCCGTCTCCTTCAAGACGACCCCCCTCCTCCTCCCCCCTCCCATTTTTTAATTATATTCTTCTTCTTTTTGTCTCCCCCACCCCTTCCCTCGATTCTGCCCATTTTCTAAAAAAAAAAAAAAATTTTGGGTCCCCCCGTCACATAAAAGTTGAAGAGTTTTGGTCCCACTTTCGAGTAGAGCATCGTATTGTTGTCGATACACATTTTCGGAGTCAAAATTTCAATTTATTCTAGGTATTTCATTTTATTTTATGTTGAAACTTTAATAATAATGCATATTTTTTGATTTGTATGTGTTCTATTTCATTATTTTTTTTGCGAAACTAGTATGTTAAATTTATCCGGACTAAATAATTGTATTTATATATATGTGTTTCATGTCGTTTTGTGTTTTATTAGTAATTAAATTTATTTGTCGTTCATGTTTAGTTTAGATTATTTTTTAGCGTAGTAAAATCTATACCTTTATAGCGTAATAAAATGTAGACCCTTGTAGCGTAGTAACATGTAGAGCCTTGTAGCGTAGTAATGTGTAGTATTGTAGCGTAGAAATACTTTAGTTTAAGTATCTTATACTGGTAGTTGAAAATACAAACTTTGTACAATTAAGTTAATAATTGTACAACACACAAAATTATAAAAATATTAAATTTGACACATAAGTAATTATTAATGTTAGTTTGGTGCCATTGGCCTCGAAATATCGAGTCCGGAACCCATAAGTATTTATATATATAGTTTGTACAATTAAATAATTAGAAATTATGAATTTAAAGTATAAAACAAACACGCAAAATTATAAAAATATTGAATTTGAGACACATAATTCTTAATGTTAGTCTGGTGCCACTGGACCTCAAAATATTGAGCCCATAATCCATAGGTGTGTGTGTGTGTGTGTGTGTGTGTGTGTGTATATAATTTTTACAATTAAACAATTAAAAATTATGAATTAAAATTATAAAAATATTGAATTTGACAAACATAATTACTAATGTTAATTTGGTGCCACTGGGCCTCAAATATTATTGAAAGTTTGGTGCTACTGGGACTCAAATAACGAGCATGGAACTCATAGGTTTAAATATTGTATAACTCTAAACATTGTGTAGCTCAAAAAATTAATATTTAATATACAGAATAAAATACAAATAATGTTTTTTTAATTTACAGTTGACGACATGGACCCGATGATACATCCCGGCCCTCGGATGTTGGATCTATTAGCCCTACATCCCGAGCATAGATCCGAGTATATATGGGACGGACAGTTGCTTACGCAGACTTTTCGGGCCAGGAGAGTGAAGTACACGTGGGAGTTTTTGAATGATAGAGCTCTACATCCCCGTGTGGTCCATTACCTGGAGGATCTAGGATTTTATAGGATTATTAGGATTGGCCGGATACAGCTCGACTAGGCTTTGATCACGCGGTTGATTGTGCGGTGGCGACCGGAGACGCACACTTTCCACCTGCCCATCGGCGAGGCCACCATCACCCTGCAGGACGCCGAGATTCTATATGGCATGTCAGCTGATGGCTTGCCAGTTTTGATTCCTTATAACATGAGATATTATCAGCGGCATGCCTATTGGGATTATCTGGAGAGGCTCACTGGTTTCAGGCCTGTGGACCAGGCGGTAGGGTCTGCGTCCAACCATCTGCAGTTGACCTCCATTATAGTGCACTTGGAGGAGATCCACCCTACTATCACCGATGAGTTAGAGGAGGTGGATGTGGTACGATATACGAGGCTGTTGTTGCTCGTTATACTTGGGGTTTATTCGCGAACACTTCGGGGAACCTAGCGAGCCTCCATTTTCTGCACCATATTGATGCGTTCGAGACCACAACCATGTACAGTT
Source organism: Nicotiana paniculata (assembly GCA_005239505.1). Lineage (NCBI taxonomy): Eukaryota > Viridiplantae > Streptophyta > Magnoliopsida > Solanales > Solanaceae > Nicotiana > Nicotiana paniculata. The sequence goes on along the minus strand of MDKI01039395.1, from coordinate 7,803 downwards.
GGGGTGGTGCTGTCTTCTTCAACCTCTTTAAGTTTCGCCTTCACCTCCGCAAGTTCCCATTTATATTTTTTTTTCTGTTCCTTTTCGGCTTCACAAGTCCATTCTGCTTTCCATTTTTCTCGTCCTACCTCCTTCAGTTTAGCCCTCAAGTCTGCAATAATTCTATTGCCTTGTCTTTCACGTTCCTCTTGTCTTGTACGCAAATTATTAAGATAATGCAGTTGTTCTCTGTAGCATTGCTGATAACATGGGGGGTCAACCCATTCCTCAAAATCAAACATAGGTTCGTTGAGATCCTTGTAAAACTGATTCAAACAATGCTAGTAGAGACGTCCACATTTACCACCGTCCCAACAAAATTGCATCAAGTATGCTTTTCCACACTTGCATTTTGGTGCACGAAGAGGTTTAGCCATTTGTGAAATATTTATTTTTAGTAAAAAAAACCTTACTTTAAAATGAAATATTTGTTTTTAGTAAATTTTTAGCACACAAATTAACTGGAATGGGCCCGTTATTTATACGCGAGACAACACACACATAACGTAGTGGTAAGTCATGCCAAATATATAACGTACTATCCATCGACGCTATATTTTGCGTCTTAAATTTCATGATGTTGACAAGACGACTTTATGTCAGCTGGTAAGCTTTTTCAGTTAAACAAGACAACACACACACATAACGTAGTGGTAAGTCGCGCTAAATACATAACGTACTATCCAACAACGCTATATTTTGCGTCTTAAATTTCATGACGTTGACAGGACGACTTTATGTCAGCTAGTCAGCTTTTTTAGTTAGATAAGACAACACACACATAACATAGTGTCAAGCCGCGCTACAATTTCATGATGTTGACCAACTTTATGTCAGCTGGTCAGCCTTTTCAGTTAGACAAGACAACACACACATTGATTCGGCCTTCTTTGACTTTTTTTTGTATTTGGTGTAAATAATATTTTTATTTACATTAGCAACAATATTTAACCGGGCTAAATATACATATAATTTTATTAAATTATTATTTAAATCGGTAATATGGGAAAGTACAAATCATAATTTTATTTCGTAAATCTTGCAACATATACAGAGACATGAAATTATTACAACATCAACTCATGGGTAGTTAGGTACACTAGAAGAACACCCGCCACAATTAGTTTTTCCACCCAAACCAGCTGAAGGACATTTACGTCGGTCGTGTCCTGTTTGCGAGCATATACCACATTTGCATGCATAAACGGTATCACTAACATCCATTTGGTTCCGTATGCGCGTTCTCTTCTGCACCTATATTTTACGCAAATAGGACTTGTTACACACCATTTTAAATGGTTCCGGAGGCCAATAATGCTCAGCACCCACTCGCTGCAACTGACCACTATAAGTATTTAGGTACTTGGCAACACTATATTGTTGATCAACATAGTTGGTCTCCCCAAAACTAATAAGTTGAAAACACTTGACGGCATATGAGCAAGGCATGTGGTAGATGGACCATTTCCCACAAGAGCATAACCTTGATGATTCATTTACAGTATGTACATTATTCCCCCGATTTTGATGGATAGCGGTGTGAACTTCAAAATATTTCTTTCGTTATCATACTGCAAAAATGAATGCCAATGTGCTCGCCGTCTGAATTTCTCAAATCTCTGCATCGGCACTGGCATAAATTCAACACCCCTTTCCATCAATTCAGTTGCAGCTGCAGACCGTTCAACAAACCTCTCCGCCATGGCTGTGACGGGAAATCCTCTTGCCGACTTCAATAACCCGTTGAAGGACTCTGTCACGTTTGTAGTAAGAACTCCCCATCGTCTGCCACCATCCGCATGAAAATCCCACTTTTCAGGGTTATGTCGCATTAGCCAACAATAGGCTGCCTCGTCTTCTTGCCTAATAGATTTCATATGCCTCTGAAATTTGTGCTTTTGGTGGTCCGTTGCTGCCATCCACATCAAATCATGTAGATCCTTCTTGGGATATGCCTTCTTGAAATTGGCCTTAAAGTGCCTCACACAGTAACTGTGGTATGAATAAGGCTCTTGCCATGTAGGCAAGTTATCCACAGAACTTAATATACCACCATGACGATCAGATATTAGACAAATACCTGAACAATGTTTCACAACGTGCTCTTTCAGGTGGTTCAAAAACATTGTCCACGTCTCTGTGCTTTCATTGGCACAAACATTAAAAGCTAGAGGAAATATCTATCCATTATCATCTACTACCACGGCTATCAAAAGCTTGATAACGTACTTTCCATATGCATGAGTTCCGTCTATGGATATTACGGGACGGCAATGCGAAAAACCATCAATTGCTGGCTTAAACGCCCAGAACACGTAATTGAATATGTATTCTGGTGTTCCCGAACTCCGCTCAAGCTTCTATTCAAATACCGTCCTGTGATGACCCGACCGATCGTCTTAAGACTTAATGCCCTGATCCCCTATTAACTATTTTTCCCAAGTCTATTTCTACTAAATTGAATTGCCGGGTCGTTTGGTTATGAGTTTCGGAGAGTTTTGGGACACTTAGTCCCTAAATGAGAGCTTAAGTGTTGAAAAGTTGCCCGTAGTCAGAACAATGTGAAGACGGCCTCGGAATGGAAATCTGATGGTTCTGTTAGCTCAGTTAGATGATTTCGGGGTTGGGAACGTGTTCGTAATGCATTTTGGAAGTCCGCAGCTCATTTAGGCTTAAAATGCCGAAGTTGAATTTTTGAAGTTCCCAGTCTGATAGTGAGTTTTTGATTCGAGGGTCGGAATGGAATTCCGGAAGTTGCAATAGTTCTGTCATGTCATTTGGGATGTGTGTGCAAAATTTGAGGTCATTCAGATGAGTTAGACGTGTTTCGGCGTCGGATGTGAATTCCAGAATTTTCCTAAGTTTCTAGGCTTGAACCTATGCATAATCGGTGATTTTGATGTTATGAGACATGTTTTTAAGGCTCGACCTAGTTCGAATAAGGTATTAGGATCGGTTGGTGGTTTTGGTTGAGGTCTCGGGGGCCTCGGGGCTGTTTTCGGATGCTTAATGGGAGAAATTGGAACTTATCAAATGGATGAGCCAGACCTTTTCTGGTGTTTTCGCACCTGCGATAGTTTTTCCGCAGGTGCGGACTCGCAGGCGCGATAGGGTCGATCGCAGGTGCGATGGCGGGGGATTTGGCCAGGGGTCGCAGATGCGACCTGAGTTCCGCAGGCGCGACCAAACGACCGCAGTGCGGCCCCTGTGGACTTAAGTGAATTCTGCACCTGTGATGCTTTTTCTGCAGGTGCGGTACCGCAGGTGCAGTGATCGGTACCGCATGTGCGAGATACCTATGTGTTTATTCCAAAAATCCGAGGGTTTATTTCATAAGTCTATAAATCATTTGAGAGCTTGGGAATTGGCGATTTCAGTGGGTTTTGAAGAGAAGGATAATAGGTAACGTTTTCTAATCCTAATTCATTGTTAGACCATTAATCCCCGTTGTTTTATTTAGTTTAATTATAAGAATTATGGGGGGGAAAACCATGGGAAATTGATGAAACTTCCCCAAATCGAAATTCTGACAATTTAAGGGGTTTTTGGCATCGGATTTCGATTGTTTCTGGTCGAATGAGTTCGTAAGTGAATGAGTTTCCGGAAAATATAACTTTACCCGATTTCGAGATGTGGGCCGGAGGGGCGTTTTTGTCATTTTACCTAATTTCGTGCCTTAGCTTTGAATTAAACAGTAGAATCAGTTGCTTGAGATGTTATTTACGATATGTAATTGAATTGTATAAATTTGGGCCATTTGGAGTCGGATACTCGTGGCAAACGTGTGGTTTCGAGTTAATTTTGAGCCGGTTCGAGGTAAGTGGCTTGTCTAACCTTGTGTGGAGGACCTTTCTCCTTAGGATGTGATATTTGGTAATTGAATGCCTTGTACGTGAGGTGACGAGAGCGTACTTGTGCTAATATTTGAAAATACGGTTTTACTTTAAATATTTAGACTGAGTTTCTTTCTTACCTGTTTTATTCTACTTGAAATTATAGTCTATGTTAGCTTAGAAAAACATGCCGGATGTGGGATTCCGGTAGCTCCCCCCTTGTTTGTTTACTTTGGGACTGCGGGTTAGATTCCCGATAGATCCCCCTTTCACATTTACTTTATGACTACGGGACGGTATCCCGGGAGATCCCCCTGCATATTTACTTTGGGACTGCGGGTTAGATTCCCGATAGATCCCCCTGCATATTTACTTTGGGACTACAGGACAATATCCTGCGAGATCCCCCTACACATTTACTTTGGGACTATGGGATGGTATCCCGGGAGATCCCCCTACATATTTACTTTGGGACTACGGAACGGTATCCCGGGAGATCCCCCTACATATTTACTTTGGGACTGCGAGTTCGATTCCCGATAGATCCCCCTGCATATATGATGGACTATGAGACGGTATCCTGGGAGATCCTTCGGATATACATATGATGGACTACGGGACGGTATCCCAGGAGATCCTTCGGAGATACATATGATGAACTACGGGACGGTATCCCGGGAGATCCACTCGACAGTTGAGAAAAGGACTAAAGGACGGTATCCTAGGAGATCCTCATGGTTACCATTGTTATTGTGCGGTACATATTTCGTGTTTACTCTGTTCTTGTGTTTTTGTTATTTCCTTGTTTGACCTGTCTTATTTCACTGTTGTACTCATTATTACTGCCTGTTTTCATACTGTAAATTCCTATTATATTGTTTAACCTCAGTAGGGCCCTGACCTTCCTCGTCACTACCCGACCGAGGTTAGGTTTGGCACTTATTGAGTACCACTGTGGTGTTCTCATGCCCCTTCTGCGCATGTTTTTCATGTGCAGATCCAGGTACCTCCACCCAGGCGCACTATCCCCGAGGTTGAGAGATCTAGTAGATACTTCAAGGTACATCTACCGTGTCTGCAGACCAGGAGTCTCTATCTTATTCCAGCTTTAGTGGAAAGCTTTTCTTTCCTTACAGTTGTTTAGACATTCTGGAGTTAGAGCCGTGTATTACATTTCCTTTAGCCTGTGTTTCCCGTGAGTTTCCGGTTTTTGGGGTGATACTGTAGACTTTCGCATTATTTTTAAGTTGTATATGCTGAGCGGCATTTATATACAATCTTTCTTTTAGATTGTTCAGTTTTTACTTAATTATTCCGCAAGTCATGTTGTTTTTCCGCATTGTTAGGCTTACCTAGTTATAGGTACTAGGTGCTATCACGACATGTTCACGGAGCGAGAACTAAGGTCGTGACAAGTTAGTACTAGAGCTCTAGGTTCATAGGAGTCACGGAACACATGATGGTTTATTAGAGTCTCGCTGATCGGTACGGAGACGTCTGTACTTATCTACGAGAGGCTATGTAACTGTTTAGGAAAAATCTTTACTTCGTTTGATTTCCTTGTCGTGCGATAATTTTGACATCAATTCTAAACCTCTGTCTTCTATTCTCTCACAGATGGTGAGGACACGTGCTACCCGGGACGATCAGGCACCCGTGCCCCTACTGCAGACATCAGAGGCCGGGGCAGAGCACCTGCGCGAGCTGCCACCGAGGTACCACCAGCAGATCCACCCAAGGTTCAGACACCTGACACGCCTACTGCCACTACTACTCAAGCCCTTCAGGAGACGTTAGCTCAGCTCATGTCTATGTACACCACTCTGGCTCAGGAAGGGCTGCTTCCCCTTGCGGCAACCACATCCCAGGCCGGGGGAGGAGCACATACTCCCGCTGCCCGCACTCCTGAGTAGCGAGTGCATGTGGAGCAGGTCCCAGAGATCATTCTTGTGCCGCCTGTAGTGCCAGTTCAGCCCGAGGAAGGGTCAGTTGCTTCAGAGGACGAGCAGCGGAGACTTGAGAGGTTCGAGAAGTATGATCCTCCGGTATTCAGTGGACTAGCATCATATGATGCCTTAGAGTTTCTAGAGGAGTTCCACCATATTCTTCGCACTATGGGCATAGCCGGATCTACTGGGGTTTCCTTTACTACCTTCCAGCTTCGCGGAGCCGCCTATGATTGGTGGCGCACCTATGAGTTATATAGTCCAGACGAGGCTGCTTCACTGACCTGGACCTAGTTCTCAGATATGTTCCTGAGAGAGTTTGTTCCTCAGAGCCTCAGGTACGCATGGCGCTCAGAGTTTGAGCATTTGCGCCAGGGTGCTATGACAGTTTCAGAGTATGCTATCCGTTACACCAGATTTGCTAGACATGCAGCGGCTTTGGTTGCTACTGTCCGCGAGAGGGTTCGCCGGTTCATCGAGGGTCTTATCCTACCCATCAGATCTAGCATGGCTTGAGAGTTGGAGATGGACATTCCTTATCAGCAGGTAGTGAGCATTGCTAGAAGGATCGAGGGTATGCTCTCTAGGGAGCGAGAGGAGAGAGAGGCCAAGAGGTCTCGAGAGTTGGGCCAATACTCTGATTCTCGTACACCAGTAGCAGGTCAACATGGTAGGGGTTATATGGTCCGCCTCGTTCATTCAGCTCTTCCAGCAGCCAGGGGTACCCCAGCTCCACCCAGGCCTTAGGAGCCTTACTATGCACCTCCAGTTTCTAGCGCGCCTCCTGCGCGGGGTGTTTTCAGAGGTCAGTCTGGAATATATGGCCCTAGCCAGTCACAGCCACCACGTACTCCCAGATCTTGTTTCGAGTGTGGCGATACACGCCATATGGTTAGGGACTGCCCCAGACTTAGTAAGGGTGCATCTTCACCGACTTTTCAGCCACAGCGTGCTCAACAGAGTTCTCAGGCCATGATCACAGCTCCAGCTTCTACCCCATCTGCCCAGCCAGCTAGGGCGGAGTTCGGGAAGGTAGAGGTCGCCCTCGAGGGGGAGGCTAGGCTAGATATTATGCTAGTCCTGCTCGTACCGAGGCTGTTGCCTCCGATTATATCATTACAGGTATTATACTGGTTTGTCACAGAGATGCATTGGTTCTATTCAATCCAGGCTCCACCTATTCTTATGTGTCTTCTTATTTTTCTCCGTATTTGGGTATATCCCGAGATTCTTTGAGTTCTCCTATTTATGTTTCTACTCTTGTGGGGGATTCTCTTATTGTGGACCGCGTTTATCGGTCGTGTTTGGTTACTGTTCGTGGTTTTGAGACCAACGCGGATTTATTGTTACTCGATATGGTGGATTTTGATATTATCTTAGGCATGGACTGGTTGTCGCCCCATTATGCTATTCTTTATTGTCACGCCAAGACCGTGACGTTGGCTATGCCAGGTATTCCGCGTCTTGAGTGGAGTGGTACCTTAGATCACAATCCCAGTAGAGTTATCTCTTTCCTTAAAGCTCAGCGTATGGTTGAGAAGGGGTATGCTGCGTATTTAGCTTATGTTAGAGATGTCAGTGTTGATACCCCTTCTGTTGATTCAGTTCCAGTGGTACGGGATTATCGTGATGTGTTTCCAGCTGATCTTCCGGGCATACCGCTCGATAGTGACATTGATTTTGGCATTGATTTGTTGCCGGGTACTCAGCCCATTTATATTTCTCCGTACCGTATGGCTCCTCCTGAGTTGAAGGAGTTGAAGGATAAGTTACAAGAATTGCTTGATAAGGGTTATATTCGACCCAGTGTTTCACCTTGGGGTGCTCCTGTCTTGTTTGTGAAGAAAAAGGATGGTTCTATGCGCATGTGTATTGATTATCGCCAGTTGAACAGGGTTACAGTGAAGAACCGTTATCCCTGACCTCGTATTGATGATCTATTTGACCAGCTTCAGGGCGCACAGGTATTTTCTAAGATTTATTTG
>ML363329.1:0-11705 GCA_005239505.1 Nicotiana paniculata | reverse complement strand
ATTTAAAGGTTTTCACTCGAAGGTTTGACTAGTTTTATTGAGTTTATTGGCTAAGGCCTGACGCGAATAAATTGATGCAGTACTGAGTTGCTAGTGCTTTTATTGGGTTGTGATTCCCGCCATTTGGATTTCATTCTTTTCATTCTCGTTGCGTATTTCTATTATGCTGTCCGTTGATCGTAATTATTGAATTTTCTTCCATATTATTCGATCGTATCGTTAATTATATTGAAAAATATTTAAATAGATATTATGTTTTGGTCATTTATACATTTATGCCTTTTACTTATTAGACTGGTGGTGTCTTGACTAGTCCTCGTCACTACTTCACCGAGGTTAGTCTTGATACTTACTGGGCACCGCTGTGGTGTGCTCATACTACACTTCTGCACATTTTTGTGTGCAGATCCAGGTTATTGTTGTTAGTAGCTGCGCAGATCATTGGAGGAGACTCAAGGTAACCTGCTGCTGCGTTCGCAGGCTTCAGAGTCACCTTCATGTTTTATTTCTATTCAACTGTACTTACTTATTCCTAGACAGTAATATTTAGATTTGATAGAAAGATTTCGTAGAGCTTATGATTTGTATTTACCGGGTTTTAGAAAATTGTAAACTTTGTCAAGAATTCTATTTCGAAATTGTTAAAATTCCTTTATTATTGTTGTTGTTCAGTGGAAATGTTACGCTTACCTAGTCCCTAAGACTAAGTGCCATCACGATACCAACGGAGGAAAATTTGGGTCGTGACAATTTGATTCTTACTACTATATTATAATCTATTTTATTATAAATTTCGAAAAGAATGACTTGGATTTTTCGCAAATTAGTTAAATCAAAGTTTTTTTTGGTTAATTAGGATTGTTCCTAACGTTAAAGAGATTTTTTTGTTGTTGATTAAAATCTTAATAATAGCTCACCCCAAGTTTTAAATATTTAACTATAATTATAATTTTTATCCAATAAGAATTTTACGTTCAATATAATAAAAATTTTGTTCAGGGTACGCGCATCGCGTGTGTATCCTATCTCAATGAGTGTTTGAGTTATGAAATAAAAGCATATGTTCCTGACAATAGTCATTAATATTGACATTGTACATATAAATAACTCAATTAAGAAAAAGACGTCTCATAGAAATCCTCAATCATCAATTAATAATTCAACTTAAAAAATATGTCACTGTTTTAATAAATAAAGTTAGCATGCTTCCTTTCAGTTTCAGTAGTACACATAGTCATCAAAAAGATAAATAGTGGATAGAACTTCACACATATAGCAAACAACTAATAATCAATGAATTTCAGATGAATACAAAATCAAAGTGCTCTGAAAATGAGAAAAGACTAGGGGTGTTCGTCGGTCAGTACAGTACGGTATTTAGACATTTCGGTTCGATATTTTCGGTATTCGGTTTCGTAAAATGCTATATCAACACCGTACCTAATTAAATTCGGTATAGTTTGGTTTATTCAGTTCGGTAACTTCGGTTTATTCAGTTTGAATACTAACTAGTGCATAGATTTATAGACGGTAATTCTTAATTAAAGTACTCAAAAGTGCAAAATTAAAAACGTTTATTGACAAAAGTTTTGTCTAAAACCAACATATACCAACCTAGAGAAAGAAAATTTAGAGAAATGTCTTGTTATTTGCTTAGAGTTAATTGATGAACTTAGAGAATAAAGGAAAGTAAAATTTTATATTTCTTATACTTATGTTATAATTAATAAAATGTGTATTGTGTAATATAATATATATTTCGGTACGGTATCGGTATTTCGGTATTTCATTTTAAAATACCAAGTACCATACCTAATACCATTTTTTTTAAACTTAAACCAAATACCAAATTATCGAATACCGAATACCAAAATTTTCGATTTCGGTACGGTAATTCGGTATTTACCAAATTATGCACAGCCCTAGAAAAGACATTAAAAAAGAATACTAAAGTAAGCTAGTAAAATACATCGAAGAATGACTCAGAATTATATTTGAAAGAGTATATTTAGTTTTGATACATCATTATTCAAGTGGAATTAGTATTTAAATAATTCTATATTGATTAACTCCATTTGTCGTTATATTTGAAAATAATTAGTTTTATAATAATTCTAAATTTATTTCTAAAAGGTAAAATAATCGATATACATTTCGATTGGAGAACACATATTTCTTCTTAATTTGAAGGCCATATCTTTTGAAAAAATCTTACGAAAATTTTAATAATTCCTATAACATGATATTGAATCTAAAACTATTGACATATCTATTTTTTGGTAATTTAATTCCGATATTTATTATATATTTTTGTTATGATTCTTCAAAATTCCATCAATAAAAATAATTATATTTTTTAGAGATTTGAAATAAAGAGGGTCGTCATATAGTTTTAAGAAGAAACTAGTTCACACGTAAAAACAATTGAGTACATATATTTTATATTAATTTGAAGGGAATATCTTTTGGGGTAAACTTACAAATATTGTAATCATTTTTGTTACATAATATTAAATTAACATGATCAAAATCGTTATATATTTTTATTATAATTTTTCAATTGCCATCAAATTAACACTAATTTAAAAAAATTTATCTTTCTTTTAGAGCTATTGGAATGAACGACAAGGTCATATAGTTTATAGCAAAAAAAATACGTAATTAATTAACAATGTAAGGTCTAATACTGACTAATACTGAATGTGTATTTTACAGCTAATAACTTATTACGTATACAAAAAACTATAGAGGGCCATTTATCGGAATAGATGAAAAATAAAATATAATAATAAATGTCAATTTTTTTGAATACTTATTATTTTATTCTTATTTCTTCTACTTTGAATGTTAATTTTTAATACTATATTATAATTGATTCGACTTTTTTTCTAATTTCTTTCATCATCAGTGATCTTTTATTGAAATATATTTATTTAAGCCAATATTTATGTCAATCTGACGATAGTTTTACTTTTATGATGAATTTGAAAAATAATAAAATTATTTTTTTTGCTAATTAGCTATTCCAAATACTTAATTATTTATTTTCAAAAATAAAAGATATAAATTATATTTTATTGATCTAAATTCTTAATATTAGCTCATACCAAATTTTAAATATTTGATTATAATTATATTTTATCGCATAAATTATTTTTTTCAAATTGTAAGAAAATCAAATGAGTGGGAAATAGTTTTGTATATTTTAAAGTATTTTAGTATATAAAAGAGTTTCACCTACATCAAAACATAAAAAAAGTTACTCCTTCATCTCCAAGAATGTCGTACGTCCTCTTTCTTTTTTGATTGAATTCTTGGTATCTGTCCAAAGGGATAAACTTCTAAATACCAAGTGGTTACGTCCTATTTGGTTAGTATTTTTCATTCCTTCCTTTTCTTGCCATTTATATATAATTTAAGTCTAAAAATTTATATAAAATAAAATGTTTATATTTTTGAAGTTCTAAATATTAAAACTTTCTACGTAATACAAATAAGGAGGAATGTAACATATATAATTTAGTTGATTTTGTAGTCCTATATATTAGGAAATAATTAAATGAGTATTGCTACATATAAGGAAAATAATTAAATAGGTATTCCTACATATTAGGAAAATAACTAAATTACTATTTTATCCAATGTAAACTCTATTTTTAAAGGTTAAAAAAAGTGAATGACATTTCGCTAAGGGCCTTCGTGCTTTTAATATAATATAAATATATAAAAGAAAACATGAGAGTATGCGCGTTGCACGTGTACCTTATCATAAGTACAAATTGGTTTTTAAAAGAAATTACATAAATATTATTAGATAATGTATTTGAATTGTAACTCAAAAATTAAAGAATAAATTCAACTCCTTGAGAATGGTGAAGGTCAAGGTCTCAAGGATATTTAACTAAACATGGTACTTATCTTGTCATTATTTTAGATTTTTAGCATGTTAAAATCTATTCGAAAACATGATTTAATCTCTTGAGAGTTTGATCGAATATATATTTGTAACAACCCGGTCGGTCGTTTTGAGAGTTAGTATCCCGATCCCCTAATAACTGCTTTCCCCACTTTATATCTGCTTATGGGACTTGTCGGAATGATTAGTCGCGAAATTCGGAGAGTTTTTGGTCACATAGTCCCTATATATGAGTTTAAGATTTAGAAATCGGACCGTAGTTCGAACTGTGAGAAGACGGATCCGGAATGGAATTTCGTAGACTCCGTTAGCTCTGTTGGGTGATTTCGGGGTTAGGAGCGTGTCTGGATTGTGTTTTCGAGGCCTGTAGTAGATTTAGGCTTGAATTGGCGAAAGTTAGAATTTCAGCGATTTCGGCCGATAGGTGAAATTTTGATATCGGGCTCGGAATGAAATACCGAGAGTGGTTGTAGGTCCGTAGTGTCATTTATGACCTGTGTGTAATATTTGAGGTCATTCAAACTAGTTTTGACATGTTTCGACATCGGTTGTAGATTTTGGAAATTTCATAAGTTCTTAGGCTTGAATCCATGCATAATTGGCGATTTTGATGTTATGTGATGTATTTTTAAGGCTCGACTAAGTTGGGATAAGGTATGAGGACTGGTGGCAGTTTTGGTTGAGGTCCCGAGGGCCTCGGGTGTGTTTCGGATGCTCAACGGGAAGAGTTTTGGGCTTAGGCTATTACAGGTGTTGTTGAACCTGTCATTTTTGCACCTGCGGATGTGGGACCGTAGGTGCGGTTCCGCAGAAGTGAGGGGAGGATTCGCAGGTGCGATTTTAGGCTTAGGGGTCAGTGGTCACAGGCGCGTCTCATGGACCGCAGAAGTGGAGCCACATCTGCGAGGAAAGTGCCGCAGATGCGGAGTTTGAGGGGATTAGTGATTTCTGCAGATGCGGAGCCCAGGCCGCAGAAGAGGGACCTCAGGTACGGTCCTGGAATCGCAGGGCGAGCAGCGCTGGGCAAAAATAAGAAAAATCGAGGGTTTGATTTCATAACTTCTAAAATCGATTTGGAGCTCGGGATTTGACGATTTTGAGTGGGTTTTAAGGAGAAGACTCATAGGGAGCGATTTATAACCTTATTTCACTTGTATATCATTAATCTATAACAATTTCTTCAATATAATCAATGAATTTGGGTGAAAAATTATGAAAATGGGAGGAAGGTTCCCCAAATAGAAATTCGAGATTTGAATGAGATTTTGACGTCGGTTTTCGATGATTCTTGTTCGAGTGAGTTTGTGAGTGAATGGGTGTTCTAAAATTGTAACTTCCACTCGTTTCCGAGACGTGGTCCAGCGGGGGGGGGGGGGAGGGGGGGATTTTTGGACAATTTTCCCTAATTTCGCGTCTTAGCTTCAAATTTATTAGTTAAACTAGTTGCTCGTAGTATTATTTACCCGATGTTATTGATTTGATTAGATTTGGGACATTTGGAGTTGGATACTTGTGGAAAGAATGTGATTTCAAGTTTGATTTGAGCGGTTGAGGTAAGTATCTTGCCTAACCTTGTGTGGAGGAATTTCCCTATAGGATTTGAGTCTTCTATGTTGGTTGTAGTCTGTGTACGCGAGGTGACGAGTGCGTGCTCGGGCTTATTTGTGGAAAAATTTGCCTTTTTGGAATCTTAGGTCCTTATATTCGCTGAGTATGAATTGTTCTTGGCATGATTGAATATCCAAATTTCTAGTTTTATCTCTACTTTCCTAAATGTAGGATTTTCTACTTTTGGATTTACTCCTCTTGCCTATCTGACTCCTAATTGACTTATCTGAAGAATTTACTCCGTTTTACTGTCATGCTAGATCCTCTTAACTGCTTATCTCAAATTGTAATTATCTTCATCTCATCCTATAATTTGGTTTTTGGTCTTAACTGAAGTTATGATTATTCTCATGCTGCTTGTCCTTAAGTGAAATTATCGAATATCCTCGTAACTTCTCAACCTTAAAAGAAGTTTAGATACTCTATACCTTAGTCACCTTATCCTTACATGAAATTATTTGACTTGTGTTGTCTTCTTATTGTTGACTTGAATTTGTGGATTTGTTGCTTGTCTTGTTTTTTCGTGGTCAAGTTGTTCCCTTTTGCACTTAGTATTATGTGCCGTGATTATTCCTTGTGAACGATGTTCTACTGTTTCTTTGTGAATTGAAGTTCTTGTATTGATTTATTCGTCGTATCTTGTGTCATTGTCCTGGTTGCTTTGTATTTGATGTGGTGATGTACGAGTCTTCTGTCGTGCTATAGTTATTGTCTTTGGTTGTTGCACTACATATTTAAATTGGGACTACGGACGTATTCCGGGAGCTTTCCCCCTGTACTGCATATTTAAATTGGGACTATGAACGTATTCCAGGAGCTTTCCCCCTGTACTGCATATTTAAATTGGGACTACGGACGTATTTCGGGAGCTTTCTCCCTGTACTGCACATTTAAATTGGGACTACAGACGTATTCTGGGAGCTTTCCCCTGTACTGAATATTTAAATTGGGAATACGGACGTATTCCGGGAGCCTTCCCCCTGTACTACACATTGATTTTGGGACTACAGACGTATTTCGAGAGATCCTCTGTATTGTGTGATGAATTCGGGACTGCGGGACGGGATCCCGGTTTATCAAAGGAATTATGTTTGAAAGACAATTATATTAGAAAGTCCAATTTGAAAATAATTATCCTGAATAAAACTATGTTGAAGGAAATCCTTTGGAAAAAGGATATTTGAAAAATGTTTATGTTAAACAAAACTATGTTGAAGGATATCCCTTTGGAAGAGGATATTTGAAAATGTTTATGTTGTAGAAAAACTATGTTTTAAGGACACTTTCTTTGGAAAAATATATTTGAAAAGCTTTGATCTTGAAAAAAATTATGTCTGAGATACATCTATTGGGAAAATTATATTTCAAAAGAATTTCCCTTTAAAAAGGATCTTACCTTAAAGTTTTCAATATAGAATATTGCGGGTGAAAGTTTACACTCGAAGATTTGACCATTTTAATGGTATTTGTGGCTAAGGCCTTGTGTGGAGACTAATGCAGTGTTGAGTTACTACTTGTCCTTATTGTGTTGTGATTTCCGCACTTGGGCTGTGTTCCCGTCCATCCTTCTGTGTATTTTTATTATGTTCTGTCGTTAATTGATGTATTTCCTACCGCATTCCAGCTGTTATGTTGTTAACTATGTTGTGTAGTCATTAGATAGGTGTCATGCCCTGTCATTCCTATACTTATGCCTGTTGATTTATTAGACCAGTGGGTGTCTTGACAAGTCCTCGTCACTACTTCACTGAGGTTAGTCTTGATACTTACTGGGAACCGCTGTGGTGTGCTCATTCTACACTTCTGCACATTTTTTGTGTAGATCCAGGTATTGATTGTTAGTAGCTGTGTGGATTCTTGCTGAGGAGACTCAAGGTAACCTGCTGCTATGTTCGCAGGCTTCGGAGTCACCTTCCTATTTTGTATTTACACTGTTTTCACTTACCCCCTAATAGGTGTATTTAGAAGTTGTAGTAAAACTCTTTATAGAGCTAATGACTTGTACTACCGGGTTTTCGGGAATATGCAATGTATAAAGAATTATTTATTTTAGAAAAATATTAGATTTATTTATTATTGTTGCTATTCCATGAAAGTAGGCTTACCTAGTCCTGAATACTAGGTGTCGTCACGATACCCAACGGAGGAGAAATTTGGATCATGACAAGTTGGTATCAGAGCTCTAGGTTCATAGGTGTTACGAGTCATAAGCGAGTCTAGTAGAGTTTTGCGGATCGGTGCGGAGACGTCTGTACTTATCTATGAGAGGCTACCGAACTATTAGGACAATTCTGTTTCTTTCATTCATATCGTGCGAGTTCATGGACCTTGAAGTTTGAAATTTGTCATTCTATTCTCTCACAGATGGCGAGGACACGAACCGCAGTTCCTGATGATGTCACCCCAGAGACAGATGTCACTAGGGGCAGAGGACAAGGTCGATGAGGAGCATGTGCCGTAATTAGGCCACCTACCAGAGCAGTCGTTGAGGAGCCACCAGCAGTTCCAGTTGGGGAGTAGGCACCGGAGGTGCCTGTTGTTACCCCCGAGCTTCAGGAGACTTTAGCACAGTTCCTGAGCATGTTTGGTACGTCGTCTCAGACGGGGTTACTTCAGGTTGCACCAGTTGATTCAATGACCGGGGGAGGAGCCTAGACTCCCAGCATCCACACTCTCGAGCAGCGAGTTCACGTTGGTCAGCGTCCAAGTGTCATAGTGACACAGCCTGTGGTTCCAGTTCAGCTCATGGTCAGAGCAACAACATCTGAGGGAGAGCAACTTAGATTTGCAAGGTTCAAGGATATAACCCTCCTACATTCAGCGGATTGGCTTCATAGAGTTCACAGGGTTTTCTAGAGGAGTGCCATAGCATCCTCCGCACTTTGGATATTGTTGAGACAAGTATGGTTGCTTTTACTACGTTCCAGCTTCAGGGAGCGGCTTATCAGTGGCGGCGGGCATGTGAGTTGAGTATCCCGCCTGAGTCAGCTTCACTTACGTGGAGTTAGTTTTCAGAGATGTTCTTGAGAGAGTTTGTACCCCAGTCCCTTCGGGATGCATGGCGCACGGAGTTTGAGCAGTTGCGCCAGGGCACTATGTCAGTATTAGAGTATGCCATCAGATTCAGTGATTTGGCCAGGCATGCACCTGTCTTAGTCGCTACAATTAGAGGGCGAGTCTGTAGATTCATCGAAGGGCTCATGCATGATATTCGGTTCAGTATGGATTGAGAGTTGGGGCCATATGTTTCGTTTCAGCAGGTGGTAGGGATTGCTAACCGGTTAGAGGTCATGTGGGATCGGGAGCGAGAGAACATACGAGATCAGGAGAGAGAGTCCAGGGAGGCGAGAAGGCCTCGTAAACCAGATAGATCTGCTGGTCCTTATTTTGGAGGCAGGGTGCAACACGATAGAGATTTTGTGGGTCAGCCAGTTCAGTTTGCATTACCAGCTTCGCATGGGGTTTCAGGTACTCGTAGGTCTCAGAGTACTCGTATCTCACAGTTTCAATAGCCACGCCAGCAGAGAGGTTGTTTTGAGTGTGGAGATACCAGTCATAGGGTGAGAGATTGTCCTAAGCTCCGGGCAGATGTGTTACAGAAGGGCATTCAGGTGAGTAGAGGGCGCCCAAGAGGGGGAGGCCCGGCCCGTTGATGTGTTTCGTGTAGTAGGCTGGAGGCCGTTGTGCCAGATGTTATCGTACCGGTATGTTTTGATTTGTTACAGAAGGGCACCATTTGTATTTCATTATAGCTCTGCTGGTCGGGATGAGTTCCCTTATTTGTCACTTCATTCATGAATAAATTTCATACTTTGCACTCTATCTACGTGTTTGCTCCTATTGGGAGAATTCTGTGAGTGGTAGCCCGTGTCTATCGTATGTTTCTATTCCTTATTTAGAGATATGTGACTAGTAGTAAATTCCTGTTGTCCAATACGGTAAGCTTGATGTGATTCCTGAGTACAGTGGTTACGAGCTGTGATTCTTATGCTCCACCGGTGTGGGGGCCAGCACGTGTTGAAATTTTGTTGAAGGAAGCGATCTAGTGAAAAGTTTCAGTTGGTGATCCTATTTCTGATGTAGAGTTGAGGGAGAGACCCTCGTGATCCTTCGTGATTTGATGTGTTTGAACTGGGCTGAGCACCACGGTGGAAGTCATACCAGGATGGGATCCTTGTGATTTATTCATGTGCTTTAATTCTTTCCTTGTTATATTGTTTTGTCGGTTAGCATTGATAAAGAGTTGTGCTTGTCGGGCTTTTGATAGTTTCCTTATGTATTCCTCTTTTCATATTCAGTCATTTTCATTCTGTGCTCCTTGAGTTTTAGCTTGCGGGGTGAGTGCCTGGTGGTATTAGTTGTGGCTGGGTGGTTCGGGTGTCAAGTATGAGGTCCTCGTGTTTCTTGCATTATTACCAGCATGATGGAGGTTTGAAACAGAGTTCTATCGGATATGAGGCTAATGTCGGTTCAGAGTTGATTTCGGGCAGCTATTGTGATTAGAAGTGTTATTAAGGGCCTATGTGTGGTGTGTTATGTTGTGTGGTCGTACCTTGTGGGTGTAGGCATGATTTGATGTAGCTGGTTAGGACAGATACCGAATATGGACTTAGAATCGAGTCTGTTGGGAATGAGTAGAAGGTGAGAAATTGAGGTATTGATCACGCTCAACTATGTCTATTAAAATACTAAGCGGGCGTTGCAAATATAATCCGGGTATTTTGCCCAGAGTCAAATCCCACAGGGAATTAACGTATCAAATATCGTCTTTAGATTACTAGATTCTCAATATTCAACTTTCTCGNGGTGAACTTACTTCTCGGATACTTCGTATAGCTTGATTAGTTATCTCTATCAATCATGAACACTCTATCTACCATAAATCTCTCTCAAGTAATTATGATAATTTACTAGACGCACTCTCTCAAGTTACACTAGCTAGATTGCATTACAGTTCACTTTAGATTGCCCCGAGGTATCGTTATCTCTAATCCAACCTCTAATCCTTCGGTTATGACTCTCGCCTATACTCTGGGAGTGATGTTGTTCAAACAACTACCTAAATATGCACTCTCTCAAGTATATACATAATAAATAGGCACAACTAATTAAGGATCCTTTCAATTAACTACAACAAGAACGTAGTTGAACATACATAGATTAACAACCAATCAAAACTATATTAATATTACAATAAAGTCAATCCCCAACGGGTTCCACCAAAACCTTTGATTAGAAAAGTTAGCTACTCATAACAATAATGAAAACTATAAAAGAATTCATGAACAATGATAAAAATTACAAGAGAAGGAGATATGGATTGATGCCCAATTTCCCTCCTTGCCTCTTTAGGTCGAATTTGTGTCCAAAATATGTCCAATCTCTCAAAAATAACGTTCTCTCACGTATATATACTAGGTAGGGTCGGGACCAAACAATTATACATTCTCCTACGCCAAAAAGGACAAGTTTCCAGGCCACCACTAGCGCGGCCGCGCTAATCTCGCGCTAGAGGTCGCACTAGTGGGGTTTTATTCTGCCCCAGTCCGTGTCAGGTCCGCAGTCGCAGTTTTGATCGAGTTTTTTACCATGTTACGTTTAGAATTTGGTAAAACATAAAGCATTAAAGTTGTAGAAATTTGAGTTATCTTTCCAACCATATATTATATATCCCAAATGGATTTCTTAAACAAAAGTTATGTCTATTTTACTAGATAGTACACAATATGCCTCCTCGTGTCTTTGTTTGTTCTCAACTATCAAATTTGACCCCCGAACACGATTTCGGATTAATTTATTGAGCTTTTACTCAGACTTCAAAGCTTCAAATCACTTAAATTCATTCCATCACATCTATATAGCTCGTAATCACTCCTACAAGGCATAAAACACACAGTTAGTGCAAAACACTAACGATTAAAGCTCAAACTCAATTAAAGTGCAGTAAACTAGAGTGTAATAAGCGACTAAAATACGTAATTATAGCCTATCATCAGCACCCCACACTTAAACCATTGCTCGTCCTTGAGAAATCAAACTACACTTTATATAGACACGACCTTTTTAAGCAATTCCCTAACTCATCATATCAAGAATAGACTAAGCACTAAAGCGTAATATCTTCACCTCAAGATTTGACTCACAAGTACCACGCATTATTCACAGCTCACCCACTTACTCT
>ML363328.1:5909-67409 GCA_005239505.1 Nicotiana paniculata | reverse complement strand
TATACCTTACATTTTATGTGCTTTTGTGATAAAAATACACGTTATATGTGCATAATGGAGTATTTTATGTGTAGGTGAATTGGAGATAGAACCCGAGCTAAATGGGTGCATAAACGTCAAAAATACGCTCAAGAGTCGAAAAGGAGTCACCCGGGCCATACCCGGGCGTTTGGCCCCTAAATCCAGGCATGCCCAGGCATTAAGGGGACGTTTGGCCCTTAAGGCCAGGGTGACCCAGGCGTTAGCCAGGCGTTAAGGGGGCGTTTAGGGCTTAACGCCTGGGTGCCTGGTCCAGTCAACTCCGAGTTTTAAAGGTTTTTAAGTGTTTCCTTGTTGGAATAGAAGTCTCCTACACATTTAGGGTTTGTCCCAAACATATAAATAGACCCAAAAACATAACTTTGAAGGGAGGATGCTATTTTTGGAGAGAATATACACACAAGATCATTGAGGAAGCAAAGGATTATCAGTTTTCTTCATCTTAATCTAGTATTTTCCATTTATGCAAAACTTATGCAATTGTTTAATTCTAGTATGAGTGGCTAAACACCCATTGTTCTGGGGTTGTGGTTTAGCCATGAATATTGTTATTCGACATTAAATTAACCTTGATTATAGTTCACCCAATATATGGTTGTTTCTTCAATTCTGCGTTTAATTGCTTAATTGTTTGGCCAACAATTTGGTTCTATATACTATCTATGTTATGCTTGGGAAAGCCGTATATAGATTAGAGAAGAATTGAAGAGAGCGCGATCTTAACCCTTCAGGGGAGCGGATTTGTGGTTAGGATAGGAATATACCTAGTCACCGTGCTTAATTAAACATCGTAATCTTAGTGTGTTCTAACAGATTAATTTCATAGGAATATAGGCTGTTACTCTATTGAGAATAGGCGAGTAGTACTTCGGGAGAAGGCTACGAGAGAAATTATCAATTAATTAGCAACCATGAGTGAATTATATGAAAGGGAGAGTTAATTAGAATGCAATATGAATGGTGAATTGATCACAACCCTGGAGTATTTGTCTCTATTGAATACACATCAATATTCTCGTTACTTGATAATTAGTTCATATAATCGTAGAATAAATTAGTTATATTCTTGGATTTTGCTATGTTCCGATTAAATAGCAATTAGAGTGATTCAATAAGTAGTTTACGCAAGTCCCTGTTGGTTCGACATTTGATTTAATATTATATTACTTGTTACGACCACGTATACTTGCGTGTGCATTTTGGGACCAACAATATGCAATAGCATCACTCCACACGCGATCAAATAGCACATTTTTGGTCAGTAAACTTTTTCCATCTATGTGATTGCATCATTCCACACGCGATCGCATAACACATTTTTTGGTCAGTAAATATTTTCCTCTACGCGGTCGCACTTAAACTCTCGCGATCGCAATGCTTAAAAATTCGGGCAGACAGATTATATTCCAAAATCGAGGGTTAGGCCATTTTTATCATATTTTGACTTCTAGAGCTCGATTCTTGGCGATTTTTGGTGGGTTTTTCATGAAATTCGACTGAGTAAGTGTTGTTCGACTAGAATTAAATATATTACGTGATTTTATCTTTATTTTCATCATTTAATTTGTATTTTGAGTTGAGGAAAATGTTGGTTTTTGAAGAAAATTTCTAAACTGAAAAATCATGATGTGAGGGACCAAATGGTATCGGAATTTGACAATTTTGTATGGTTGAACTAGTACTGGAATGGGTATTCGGAATTTGTAAGATTTGACGGGTTCCGAGGTGCGTTCCCAGGGGTCGACTTTTGAGTCAATTTTTATATTTTTGTAAAGACTGAAACTTTACTATTCGGAATAGTTCCTTATACGTTTTATGTGTATTTTGAAGTTATGTTAGTTGATTTTGAGCCGTCCAGAGGTCTTTTCGCCCGAGAAGTTCATTTTAGAGTATCGGGTTGTCGTCGTCGAGGTAAGTATCCTGCCTAACCTTGTGTGGGGAAATTTCCCCTTAGTATTTGAGTCTTTTATGTTGGTTGTAGTCCGTGTACGCGAGGTGACGATTGCGTGCTCGAACTTATTTGTGGAAAATTTGCCCTTTTGGAATCTTAGGTCCTTATATTCGCTGTGTATGAATTGTTCTTGGCATGATTGAATCTCCAAATTTCTAGTTTCATCTTTACTTGCCTAAATGTAGGATTTCTTACTTTTGGATTTACTCATCTTGCCTATCTGACTCCTAATTGACTTATCTGAAGAATTTACTCCTTTTTACTGTCATGTTAGGTCCTCTTAACTGTTTATCTCAAATTGTAATTATCTTCATCTCATCCTATAATTTTTTTTGGTCTTAACTGAAGTTATGATTATTCTCATGTTGCTTGTCCTTAAGGGAAATTGTTGAATATCCTCGTAACTGCTCAACCTTAAAAGAAGTTTAGATATTTTATACCCTAGTTGACTTGCCCTTATATGGAGTTATCAGATTTGTGTGAGTTTTCTTGTTGTTGAACCGTGCATTCGGTGCGACTCTTATACGTTATTTTTTTTCTTCCTTGTTGAGTTGTCCTTATTATGCCTAGTATTCTTTGTTGTGCTTATCCTTCGTGAACTAGCCTTTCCTTGTGATCAAAGGTTCTTAAATTTATGTATCTACCATATCTTGTATTATTGTCAAATGTTGTGGTTGTACTTGTTGTGGTGACGCACGAGGTTTCTGTCGTGCTGTTGTGGTTATTGTGATGCACGAGGTTTCTGCCGTGCGGTTGTTGATATGGGGGTTTGCACGAGGTTTCTGTCATGCCGTGTTTTCTATTGATATTTCACATGCGGTGTGACAAGGCGGGATATGTATATGTGGGTTGCGCATGTGGCGAGACAAGGTGGCAACATGTTTATGCACATGTGGCGAAACAAGGCAGGCATATACTTTACTATTGAACACGTGGCAAGATAAGGTGGGCTTTGTCAGGGATTGTTTGTGATACTTGTGTTGGCCTGGGGGCATTTCTTGTTGATCGATATTGTGTACTGGAACACCTACTATGTGAGTTTATTCGTGTGGAAATTTGTGAGATGACATTGTACGTGTTTCCCTTTTCTTTCCTTATGCTTATTGGTTGTTGAATCATGTTAGGACACCTGCACAAGCATACACGCAGTTAAGTACTATTAACGAATTTAGGGCTCCTTGTTGTTGTCAAGTATAGATACTCTTGTTGTACTTACCGTATGGGTGGAAATGACCCAATGGGCACGTGAGTCGTTCGTGCAGTTAGTACTCGAATGAGGGCGCAAGATGCCAAGTGTTAGGGTTCGAATATTGGGACCCGTAAGTGGTGGTTGTCCGAGGTTCGGAACCTCGTGGAAATGACTACGAATTTGATATAGAAGGGGTTGAAGTTGTTGAGACATTACTTGTCCGTGTTGTATATTTACATTCTAGATTTGTTTGTGTCCTATTCAATCTTTGTGTTGTTTCATGGTTTCCGCCGATACTTATTGTTTTCCTTCTTTATAGAATTTACTATGCTATTAGCTATATTGTGTAGCCTTTATGTGTACATCATTTTTCCCTTTATTCCTATATTGATACTTGATCAGTTTATTAGACTAGTGAGCATCTTGACTAGTCCTCGTCACTACTTCACTGAGGTTAGTCTTGATACTTACTGGGCACCACTGTGGTGTGCTCATACTACTCTTCTGCACATTTTTGTGCAAATCTAGGTATTGATCGTTAGTAGCTGTGTGGACTCTTGCCGCGGACTCTTGCCGAAGTTGTAGTAAACTCTATAAAGCTTATGAATTGTACTATCGAGTTTTGAGAATATGCAATGTATAAAGAATTATTTATTTTAGAAAAATATTAGATTTTATTATTATTGTTGGTATTACATGAATATTAGGCTTACCTAGTCCTTAAGACTAGGTGCCATCACGATACCCAACGGTGGGAAATTTGCGTCGTGACATTATACAAAGCTAGATTTTTTTGACAAAAATGCCCTTCCGGAGGTTATATGGCCTCACAATTATATGTGTCATCCGCACTTCACTTCATCGTTGACAGGAGTTGACTCTACGACCGCACAATTCTGGATTGCAGCTGCATCACTCATGTTCTGCAGTCAGCACAATTTTGAGTGCGGCCGCACAGGGCTCTTCTACGGACAAAACATTTCTTGAGTGTGGTCGCATAACTGATTTCTGCAGCCGCACAATTATTGTGCAGTCCACATTTCCTGTTGAGCTTGAAATGAGACTCTCTGAAATTTGTCTCTTGCGTAGATTTTGCGGTTGCACAATAATTGTGACTTTGCACTAGGACTCTGTTGATTTTCCTTAACATTCTGCAGTCGCAGATAAAAATCTGCGGTCCGCACTGGAGCTTCTGTGCCTGAATTTTTGTCTTTATTCAGATCACTCCTTCTTGATTTGGATGTCATTGTTGTGGCTCATTTTCCGATACTCCTGCAATTAAGCGTGTTTCATCAGATTTCGGGAATACAATTAAACACTCTTGGACTAAAACGAAAGTATAAAGGTGCCAATAAGTAGTCAAAATTCCCACTTATCATGACTTCCATGGAACACATGGTCACATGACTTGTGACTGTCAGCACCTTCATAAAGAGGTTGCAACATTGTTGAAGAATGTTCATCTCAGAGAATTTCTAAATTATCGGGCCAAGAATAACTATGGGTAAAATTGAGATGTTGCAAAACCATCAAAACTGAATACAGGGTCACCTCGCATGACGATAAACATATTCTTTGGTGGAGACAAAGTAAGTGGGGTGACATTTTCGGCAGTAAAGAAGACAAAGATATTGGTAACTCATAGCAAGAGGATCCATGAAGATGTAGAGGATGATATCACTTTCACAGAAGATGTTGTTGATGGACTTCTTCTACTGCACAATGATGTTCTGGTAATATCTCTTTTTATTTTAGATTTTAAAATTAAGCGTGTGTCGGTGGATCCAGGAAGTTCTGCCAATATCATACAATGGAGAGTTTTGGAGTAAGCAACGTTTACCGGAAACATTGTTTCGGCAACAACGCTTTTAGTTGGGTTCAACCTAACGAGTGTAACGACTCGGGGAGAGATCTTACTTCCAACACATTCCGAAGGTGTAATGGAGATCACTCTATTAGAAGTGGTAGATGGTGACATGGGATACAATGTGATATTTGGAAGGCCATGGATAAATGATATAAAGGTTGTGCCTTTAACATATCGTCATTTGTTGAAATTTTCCACAGCAGAAAGGATCAAGCATATCAGAGGAGATCAACTAGCTGCAGGGGAGATGAATGCAATAACCTTGTCAAGCAGCAAGGGAAAAGAAACTAGTAGATAGCAATTACAGGAACCGGTGTCTTCTTACACCTTCATTGAAGATAATAAAGAAGAGGATTCATTGGGATTTTATCAGGCACCGAGGTATTTTCAGGTACTGGAGGAAACTTATGCGAAAAAATCAACCACAGAAAAGGTCTAACATGTGGCCTTGTTCGAGGAGTTCTTAGAAAGAAAATTTCACTTAGGAACGGGGTTGAGTCCCAAACTCAGGTAAAAGTTTATTGATTTTCTAAAAGCTAACTATTATGGTCGCATTCAGATATGAAAAATATTTCATTTAAAGTGATTGTACACAAGTTGAGTTTGGATCCTTACTTCCCTCCGATAAGGCAGAAGAAACGACCGATAGCAGAGGTCAGAAATAGGTTTGTCAAAGAAGGGGTAACCCGATCGTTAAATATAACTTCAATTCGAGAGGTAAATTACCCCAATTGGCTAGCTAACATAGCAGTAACTAAGAAGAATAATAAATTTATAATGTTTGTAGATTATAAAGATTTAAATAAGACATGCACTAAGGACTCTTTCTCGTTGCCAAACATTGATCAAATGATTGATGCTACGGCCGAGCAAGAGTTAATGAGTTTTCTTGATGTATATTCCGGGTATAATAAAATTAGGATGCCCCCAGAAGATCAAGAAAAGACTTCATTTATCACAAATTTTGGCACATGCTGCTATAATGTGATGCCATTTAGGCTTAAGAATGCCCGAGCCCCTTACCATAGGCTTATTAATAAGATGTTTGACAACAAATTGGTAAGACAATGGAGGTTTATATTGACAACATGTTGGTTAAGTCTCTTAATGCAGGATATCATTTGAATCATCTCCAAGAAACATTTGACATTCTGAGAAAGAAATGAATGCGCCTGCAGAGTTCACTCTGGTAAGTTCCTGGAAATATTAGTCTCTCAAAGAGGAATCAAAGTAAACCCTAATAAGATCAAATCAATCGAGGATTTCCCGGACCAATTGAAAGTGTTAAGGAAGTACAGAGGTTGACTAGCAGGCTAGTGGCCCTAAGCAGGTTTATCTCGAGATCTTCCGAGAAGTGTTATCAGTGCTTTTGAAGAAGAAGAAAGATTTCGTGTGGACTCCGGAATGCCAGCAAACATTGAATGATCTAAAAAAGTACTTGTCTAACCCTCATTTGTTATCAAACCCGAAGGAAAGAGAGCAATTGTTAATCTGTCTAGCAGTTTCAGAAGAAACGGTAAGTATTGTTCTGGTCCAAGAAGAAGAATGTATGCAATTTCATGTGTATCATGTTAGTAAAATTTTATTAGGAGGGAAGACAAATTATCCGCACCTTGAAATATTGGCCCTATCTTTTGTAGTCGCCTCTCGAAAGCTTAGACCTTATTTTCAATGTCATCCTATAGCAGTTGTGACAACTTTTCCCTTAAGGAATGTACTTTATAAGCTTGAATTATCGGGCCGTTTGGATAAATTAGCAGTCAAAGTTAGTGAATTCAACATTGAATAAAAACCCAAGATCGCGATCAAGTCATAAGTTTTGGCCAACTTCGTGGTTGACTTTAATCTGGGATTAATGCCTTTAGATGCTAAAGAAGCAGTTCTTGTATCGGAGACGGTATAAGGTGTGTGGACCTTATTTAAATATGGAGCTTCCAACGTAAAAGGGTTCGGTCTTTGCGATAGTACTAATCACCCATTTGGGAGAAACACTGAGACAGGCCATTAGACATTTGGCATTAATTAACAATGGAGTTGAGTACGAGGCTTGAATTGCAAGACTTGAACTAGCTCATGGACTAGGCTCTAAGGTAATCAAAATAATGTGTGAATTCTAGTTGGTAGTGAACCAAGTGTATGGAATTTTTGACACCAAGGAGAAGCACATGCAATAATACTTGAAAGTTCCAAGTTCGAGATTCCGGTGTGGAAATATCCAACATTTTCTGTACCCATTGGGCCAAGTTCTAAATCCATGGTGGTTCCCAATGAGTAGCTACATTAATGGAAATACAAAGTTAACAAATAAGGAAAATATTTCTAAACATGGAAAGGAAAAGATATCCGACGACTTACGAAAAAGGTTCCATGATTCAGAAAAAGAAGGTGTTGTGGTCGGGAGTATATCCCTGGTAGTGATGACAACGAACTGTTTCATCTAGCTATGATCGTTGACATCATCAACACTGGTAAGGAGGTCATGGAGACCGCATTTTCCAAGCTTTAATACATCCTACAGAAGATCTTTAGAGAGTAGAGCTTGATTATATGTGCGAGACTTAGGGTTTTCCTGGTCTCAGAGCACAAATATCGGAGGCAAACTACCGTACACCATATTGATGGACCAACTTGAGCCAAGCATATATGGAGAAGGTGATTCTTTCCACCTCATTCGGGGTGAATATTTCGATGTCTTGGCAATAGCAATTAATGAAAGTGTATGCGAACATGAAAGTGTCTGTCACTTTTGCAATTAATAGGTTCTTTTGTACTTACAAATCCAACTGGGAGTCGAGTTGGAGATATATAAAGGTGTTAAAGGTAGGAGGTTTAGATTCAACATTGACCTCCTTCATTTTGTTCTTCTTAAGGCCTCCACCGAAGAGAAAGCCGATGTTTTCGAGGGCATCTATGTTAGAAGACATGATGATAAGAAATTTGAGAAGGGAGATTTTACTGAGAAACATGAATTTTGCGGTAGGGTTCTAAAGTAAATCGAATAAGAAGAAAGAGGTGTAAAGGTTAAGAGTAAAAATGACGAGTAATGGAGATGTTTATAGATAACAAAATTCATGGTCATGATTACCTCGAAAACTGGCAGAAATATTTGTCGAATCACGAGATAACACATGTTTGGGTCATTAAATGGAAAGAGATGTGTGTCCTTTTAAGTGTTAGAAGCTGTTCAGAAACTTACCCGCTAAGAAAAGGAGTTTTATCTACTTCCCGGTTACACTAGAGTATTGTCATCCAAAAGTAAGGGGACTACCTGTATGGGGTAAAATTGGTTAGCGATAGTTGGACAAATGACGAGATGACACGTGGAACTGAAGATAGGTAAGATGTGAGTCAGCAAGTAATTGGCATCGGATACAAGCATGTGATCAGTGCGTGTGAATTCCGAAAGGACGGGAACCAATAGCAAAGATTTGAAGGGATGACATCGGATAACATTCAATGAGCAGTCGTTGTCGCGCGCCTTTTTCTCGCGGAATTGGGCTTTTACATGTGACAACTCTTTTAAATGAAGGGGTAAGGTGTTAAAAGAGGAGAGTCTCCACCTAATGATCGGGTAAGGGCTCAAATTACCTCGAAGAGAGGTGTTAGGCACTCTTCGAGGTCCACAACTGTGGGTCCTGGCCGAACTTAAGACTATGTGGATTATGCAATTAGGATAGGTGATCAAATAAACGAAAGAGAATATAAAGGTCGAAAATTTTTATTATAACACAATTTAGAATTAGTACAAATTTTAGTATGACTATAAGGATACAAATACTTTGGTCTAATAGAAAATATATAAAGAAGAGGATTCATAAGTTTTTTAGCCTAATGGATCACCCTGTGTAGCATAAATAATAATTCGCAACTCCTTTTGGAGAGGAGTGGCTCATATTATTCAGCGAGCACAGACTATCATCTCCTGCTACCCGATTACTATGTTGAAGTTATTTACCTAAAGCATTTAATTCAATTATATGTAGTACCATATGTGTGCTCCACCCGTCCCATGCCTATGGTCCAGGAGGCTTTGGACCTACTATTTAGGTGGTTCTAGAATTTACTTAGGTTTCTCAAAAATGATAAAACCTAAGCGACATTCAAAATACATAGGACTTCACGTAAAGACAATTAAGGCCCAAGTTAGCCTGCACACATAACAACAAATGCCTGCGGGTATATGTCATATTATAGGCAGTTTCAGGTTACCTATAGACATGGTTTCTAAGTGGCCACACAGTTTAAGAAACGTCTCATGGCAGTGCTGCTATTCGAATTATCGAGATTACAAATTACAAGTTATGAAAACCTATAGATATGATCTCTAAGTGATTTGCGCAATTGGGCAATGAAAGCCATTGGAGAACTTATAACTACTCTTGTTTGATACTATTGGCACGCTTTCTAATGGAGTAACAGTATTTATACTCAGGTTCTTCTAACAGTTCGCAGATTTATAACTTATTCCTATAGGCATGTTGCATAGGTAGGTAGAGTAGCAAGACAATAGAAGCAATCGATTAATTAATTAATTAAAACCCTATAGACATGGTATCTTGATGAGGATTAGCAAAGCATAAATTAATACAATCCTATGGGCATGTTATCTAGTAAGCATACTGAAATTGTACAAATTGAGTGAATACTTATTGACGTTTGATTCCTATAGACATGTTATCTAATAATGTGTAGAAGCAGATATGTGAACAGGTAAAGCAGTTAAGCTCATACTTCTGATAATTAGACAAGTCGAGTGAGTGTGTGATTCCGTATAGGCATGATTTCTACTAGTGTATAAATCATGTCGAACAAAATAGCAAGCAAGATCAAGAAGATACTATTGACATGTTTCCTACCCTTTTATGCAAGTATTAGAATGTACCTGTTTCCCCAGTTCACTGATTTCCCCAATCTTTTCAGTTTACAAATTATTACAGACCCAAATTTAAAAGAAGAAATAAACTCAAAATGTTACATGATTGAGGTGACTACAGGCCCAACAAATGGAGTAGTGCCCAAGAAGGAAATAGCCCAACAATGTGTGGGCCTTTAACGAGCCCACTTCCCATGTGTGTAGCAAACCCAAACCAAACTCAGCTCAAGCATTAGAGTGTATCAGTTACATAGCCCAGGTCCATATTCGGACCCGTATAGAAATCCATATGGAGTCCCACTTACCAAGAAATTGTGAGTTAACAACTAAACCAAACAAACACACATAGCAATCACTTAAAGAATTCTGGGACCTACTAATAATGAGTAAGGGACAGAATTTATAGAACAGGGCATTTGTATTTTAGAATCACACATAAGTGATTAAACAAAGAACATGCAAACTAAGAGAATCAATAAGGCGTAGCTTCATCATGGCAAGTTGATATGGCAATAATGACATTACAGGTTAAATCACTTAGCAGGAGATAGCATATTGAGCAAAAAATCCATTGAGAGAGAGATAGGGAAATGAGGTTCCCTGAGGTTACAGGATAAACATATAAGAGTGCACATATCAAATGAGTTCAGAATAGAGCACTAACCTAAAGGATTTAAAGCTTAGGAATCCAGTTCATGAAGGGTCAGCCTGAGTCATATTCAGGGAATGACAATCAAAGATAAGCCTAATCATGCTGAGTATCCATTACAATACCAGAAGACTTAAACCTTATGTTAGTTGGTCACACGTGTTGGTTATAATATCTACTCTAAAGGTCTAAACTAATACAGGATTTGAGCAAGTTAAGAAAACAATAGACTCACGAGTAGCATGGGAAAATATCATAGCTAATAGGAGAGTTCCATAAAGATAACAGATTAGGCATGAATGTCTCAAAAGGGCTTAGGACAAATTCCAGGCATGAGTTAGTTGTCATAATAGTACATGTCATGGAAAGAAAACAAACTCAGAATAAGAAATAGTAACAAAGCATTCAAACACATAAAGTAGCAGGCAGGCTTAAGAAGACAGAATCAAGGTAACAAATAGGCAAGTTGAACCACTAGAAGGTATAGAACCTTAAGAAGAAATTCAACACATATAATGGCATGTGATTCATAAAAAATTCTTAGAAACATATGTATGCAGAACAGGAATACAAACAGAAAAAAATGATAGTTTACAAGATTCATAGATACATTACTAGTTATAGAAGAACAAGTAAACAAGGGGAGTAGTTTCAGCAACACTTTAGTGCTAATAGCATCCAACAATAGAACCCAGAGATCTCAATGTGTCATAGTTCCCAAGGGTTTCGAATGAACCCCGGCAGTGCTCACACTAAGAGAAGTTCAAGAATCGAATTTCGGTGGCCTTGGCTTTCAGCAGGCCAAGAGCCAAAGCTCAGAACAAAGGATGAGAGAATAAGAGAGTAATAGTTGTGAATTTCAGTGAATTTGGTCCCCCAAAAAAAGGAATTGGGGAGGGGTTTTTATAGTAGTAGAAATTGAACAAACAATTAAGGAAATATAATCAATCAAACACGAAATAAGGAAAGAAAATCAATCAAACATAAACAACGAAAAAAAACATGTAGAAATCCATTTGGAATCGGATTAGGAGAAAAATTAGGTAAACCCTAGTTCATGATGGAGAACCAAATAGTTAAAAAATCTCACTGAATCGGACCCATATAACCTGGTGGTGAGTGTATCAAGTCAACAACATGGCGATAATACAGAATCAGAGTCGAATGAATGCCCGTTGATGAACTTCCATAAATAACTCAGTACCAAACACATTGTAATGCTTAGGAAATTGTAAGAATCTCCGTGTGTGCAAGAAAGGAAAGGACACATGGAAGATTTCCATGTGATATCATATTGGGATTTTGATTTGAGTGAGGCGGCTAGGGTTTGTGAAGTGATGGGAGGGTTTGAGAGAGTATAGACGCGGCTGCTGAGGGGAAATGAGATTAGGGTTTGGATGATGGGATAGAAGGAAAGGGGTTGGATTATTATGGGCCTTTGATCATTTGAGATCAACGGCCAAGATCAAAAAGGGAGTGGGGCAGGTCGTTTAAACAGGTCGTGACCGGGTTGGTCACAAGGGTCGTTTGGACTGGCTGAAGGGTCATTGGGCTAAGGTGTGTGGGTGTTTGAGCCGCTAATTTGGTCAGAAAGTGGCCTATTTTGGGCCACATTTAAAATACATAAAATTAATTAAAATAAAATTATTAAGATGTCCAATAAAATTATAATTTATGAAATAAAACGCTTAAAGGTAATAACTCAGAATTATAAAAATATATAATGCTTGTTGATACCCAATTTTTTCCTAATATTTTCAAATATATATATATATATACACTCTCAAAATAGAATTCTTGCATCATTATTTAGCTTACAAAACCTATAAAAACATTTTCTATAATTTTCCATAATTTGTAAAACTCCAAATTAATTTATTTTTATATTTTTATTATATAAATATCCAATAATTATCCTTTAAATTATTTTGTGATGACTTAATTACATAAAATTATTATTTGCATCCATAAAACATATTTCAAATATTTTCACTTTATTTTCTACAGGTGCAATAGTATTTTTATGCTATTTGCACAATCTTGCAGGCATAGCCTATATTTTGCATTTGTCATCTTGTTCACGGTCAAAATAATATTTTATATTTTATAATATTTTACTGTTATTTTAAAGTATTAATTTGCGTATAGAATTTTTATTTATTTATTTAAATATTTTTATTAAATTATTTCCCTTTTAATTTCCTATTTAAAAACTGGCCCAATTTTAGGCTAATTTTCGGACCAATCTTGGTCCAAATACTTAGCCCACTCACACCCCTCTTCAGCAGCCCAATCCAAATGACCCCTTAATCCCCAACCCATTTCCAAAACCCGACCCTGATCTCATTAAACCTCGGTCGTTGTTCAAAAAAGATCAACGGCTCACAAAACCCTACCCCTTTCCTTATATCCCTTCACTTTAACCCTAATCCCCATTCCCTAAAGACCGCCGCCTTCATTCTCTCTGTTACTCCTCTCCCTAAAGATCAACGATTTGCCTTCCATATATGGTCCATCTCCATGTTACTTACGCGGTTTTGGTATTACTTAATACTTGCCTATATTTGGCAAGTACTAGACCTGGAATCATGTTGAAATCATCCTCAACCTTCAAAATCTAGACGGTATTCCGTCTATATACATTCATGGCAAGACGATTCACCAAATTTATTGTTGAATCTTTGATTTCTGTCAATTAGGGTTTTCCTAATTTTTCCCTAATCTAATTTTTTATTGATTCCGCATGTTATTACTTCCTTATTTATGTTGATTTTACAGTATTTCCTTGATTCGTTCGCTTGAATTTACCACTATATAATCCCCTTCCATTTTCCATTTTTGGACAGACCTTTAATCGCTAAGTTTCACTAAAACTAGGGGCTTTCACTCTGTTATTCTCTTATTCTCTATAATTTGGCTCTTTCCCGGCTGAAATCCAAGGCCACCAGAATTCTATTTTCGTCTTTCCTTGGTGCGAGCACCGCCCTGGGTTCCTTTGAAGCCCTTTGGAACTTTGACGCACTAAGGTCCTGAGTTATGTTGCTCTTTATTGACGTTCAGAGTGTTGTGAAGTCTGTCCTTTCTTTTTTGTTTATTTGTCAATCAGTAACTGGTGAGTTCTTTAGCCTTTGCAATATTCATTCTCCTGTGTTCATGATTTGCATATTCATACCCCTAAAATTTCATAACCTAAGGTGTTTCTAGACTATCTCTGTACGCAACCTTGTTGGCATCGAATGTGTTTTGTGATCTGAACCTCTTTAGCATTTGCTTATGCCTAAACTGCAAGTTTTGAGATGTGTTATGCTTAACTTGAACAATTTCGACTATTTGAAGTTCGCTTAGCCTAATATGTTGGTACTTTAAATGTTTACATTGTCTATACTGCACCAGTTTGTTTCCTGCTTTGTCGTGGGTCTCTATAGTATATCTATAATATGCCCTAATTTATGTTAAGACCTTCACTCTAGCTATGAATTGCTCCTAGGATTAATTTCATCACTCAGTATGTCTTTAGCTTGTCCAATTCTGTACTCCCTAGCAATTAGTTAGGACCTTTTAGAATAGCTTCTTAACTTTGGTTTCCCTATAATGTTTGACATTGTTTTGCCTTATTGGTGAGTGTTGTTCTATTTAACTTCTGGTAATTCAGACCCTTAGGCATGGACTCTGTTAAGTTATTACTTTATTTTTATCTCGTTTGGCATAGCGCACCTTTGCATATTAGTTTTGTAATCCCAAAAAGCATAAACCCCCTGCTTCCTACAAAATGTCCTCTGCCCCAATGTGCTAAGAGTGAACTTGTAATATCAACCTGTCTTTTTGAGTTTTGTTTATCCTCTTTGCTGGTGTGTTCATTGTGTAATCACCTTTGCAATGTATTTTTCTAAAAATGCAAATGCACCTCAAACTCTACCATTGGATCACTATTTTTTCCCTCTCAATGGTTACTTACCCTATTCTGAACCTATAACTCCTGGCCGACTGAAAGTCAAGGACACTAAGGCTTTCTCTATTGACCTCCCTAGTGTGAGCACTGCTCGGGGTCCATTTGAGACCCTTATGAAATCTGACACACTTGGTTTGAGGTTCTTCGCCATTCTCTTTGCCACTAAAACCTGAGTTGTATTTAACACTAAGTTATGTCCCCCTTCTGTCTATTGAATGTGCAAATTGATTTGTTTAAGTGATTGGTTCCCGGATCATATGGTCAACCTATGGTTGTTTGGTTTGGTTTGAGTTCTCCTATGGTTTATGGGCTATGTTGACGGATATAGTCCCTGTTGATATCCGGGTGTGCTAATTGATGGAGAAAGAGTTTAGTTGATGGGCATCTCTTTGGGCCTGTCTTGGTCCTAATTTTATTACTTGTACCACTTTTGTAATCACATTCATTATTGGGTCTGCAATAACAATTGGGTTGTTAGTTAAATTGGGAAGTGGGTATATCCTAATACTTGCATGAAAAGGGTAGAAAGCATGTCTATAGGATTTGCATGATCTACTTGCTATCCGACCTGCTATATGTGAGATTTAAGTCTCTTTGTGCACTATTAGAGATCAAGTTATTAGGGAAATCACACACTCACATAACTAGTATACTATCAAAGAATAAGTGCTCTATTTATGCTCATGTCTACTGCTATGTATCACTAGACAGCATGCCTATGGGAAATAATGGCTAATAACTGCTCTTCAATCTGCACCATGTTCACTAGATATCATGCCTATAGGATTTTAACTATTTAATTCGCTATTGCATCATACTGTCCATCTAGAAAGAATACCTAAAGGTATAAAAATCAGTTCCATCCGTCAATATTTAGAAATCATGCCTATAGGACATCATTATTCGCTCTAAAGTATTAATACTGGACTCTTCAAATGCTATTTTATTGCTTAGCCACACGACCATTAGGAAACACGAGTTATTTCGAGCATTTCCAATAAGTTTTACTGTCCCTTACTGTGTAAACCACTTAGAGATCATGCTTATAGATTTATTAATTTATACTCTGTAATAAGCGACTTAGCAGCATCAGGTACTCACAAATTGGTAATTTAGAAATCATAGGCCTAAAAATGGCTCGCACATCTGAATCAAATCACATAGAAGCCATGTCTATAAGGCTTAACGATTTCAATCTCCCTCAATTTTGAAACTGCATAGTACCTAACGTAGGAATATGTTTGCTTGCACTTGCTGTCTAATTGCGGAGGCTAACTTGAGCCTTTAACTGTATTTAATTGTAGTCCTATCTGTTTTGAATTGTTGCCTAGTTTTGACATTTTCTGAGCAGTCTAAGTCAAGTCTAGAACCACCAAAGTTAGAGGTCCAAT
Source organism: Nicotiana paniculata (assembly GCA_005239505.1). Classification (NCBI taxonomy): domain Eukaryota; kingdom Viridiplantae; phylum Streptophyta; class Magnoliopsida; order Solanales; family Solanaceae; genus Nicotiana; species Nicotiana paniculata. Next base: position 51,501 of record ML363328.1, on the reverse strand, counting down.
GCCTCCTGGACCATAGGTATGGTACGGGTAATGCACGCATAAGGCACGATTTATAATCAACTAATGCGCTTTAGGTAATAACTTAAAGATAGTAATCGGGTAGCATGCGATGATAGTCTGTGCCCGCTGAATAATACGAGTAACACTCCATCTTGAGGGACTTACGAAGTACTATTTATGTTGCACGGGGTGATACTTTAGGCTAAAAAACTTAGGACCCCCTATCTTATCTTTGATCAAATGTTTTTCATAATAAAAATATCCCAAACTTCTTGCTTTTCTCTATCTTCGTGTATCTGACTAATTCATATAATTCAAGTTTGGTCGAGACCCACAATTGTGAACCTTGAAGAATGCCTAACACCTTCTCTTCAAGGTAATTTTGAGCCCTTAGCCGATCTCTGGTGATGCAAACTAGTCAAACTTGAGTCATATGCAAATAGGTGCCCTAACACACCTTAAACCGTTAGGTGGCGACTCAGCTCCTTAAAGGAGTTGTCACATGTCGAAACCCGATTTTGCGGGAAAAAAGGGCGCGACAATGCTTCTTTGACATAATAGTATAATAAATGCAACTATTTATAGAATATATGCTATTATTTGCAAAAAAAATTGTGTAAATAACTAAAAATACAAATATACTTACATAAAATAAAGTAAAATAGCCTGAAACATATATGTCGATGCAAATAATAACTTTGGATAATTAAATCATCACAGAATGATTAACAAATATTCAAGTAATTTAAATGCAAGAAAATTAATTTTAAAGCTCTAATAATTATGGAAAATTATGAAAAATAATTGTATAAATCTTCTAAATTAAATAATGGTGCAAATGATATTTTAAAAAATATATATACTATTTGAAAAATATGAGGGAAAAATTGGGTATCAACAGCTGCCCCTCTTTAATCGGGAATGATGAAAGAGTTATCGGGTAAAGAAAATGATGACCAATTTTGGTCGAATTGAATGGGAATGATTTGATTTGAAAAATGGGGTCAAACCTTGGTTCCTGAGTTGCCTACTTATCCCTAGTGTTACGGGAATCAGGCCATGTGTTTGGATCCCACGGAGAACGAAACTGATGGAGTTGTTATAAGAGTGATTGTATGTTTTGAAAAGGATCTTTGGGGTAGGATATTGTTGTAAGTAACAGACAACTTTGGATGGAGTCATGAATTTGAAATGGACGTTAAAGTTGTATCACAAGGCAGACATTTGAACATCCATATAGTAAAAAGTAGGCAATTACGTATTGTCAGTTGCGTTTGAAGCAGTCAAAGGATGTGAAAGTTGAGAATGGAAACCAGAGCGAAGATTGCTCCTGTTTGCAGAACATTTACCTCCCGAGTTACCTGCAAAACTCAAAACATGGTACATACAAACATATACAGGTTATTGCAAAAATTTAAACATGATGTAGATTCCCTTTGGACCACGAAGGTTGTCTTTGGACGATGAGGATGATGTCCTTAAACCATGATGTCCTGGTCCATGTAGCATATGATAAGGAATTCGTAGGCCATGAAATGGTGTCCTCGGGCCATGAGGGTGGTGCCTTTGGACTATGACGCCTTTGAATAATGGTGTGCAGTTTCAAGAGATCCTCAGGCCATGGAATGTTGTCTCCCGGCTATGAGGATGGTGCCTTCAGACTATTATGCCTTTTGATAAAAATGGCGATATTTCAGCCTATGAGATGCAAAGATATGATGCTTGGTCATATACGAGGACGAGACAAGTCCAGGCTTAATCTTGTATGATATGAGGGCAGTGTTTAACCCTATATGAATAAAGGGGATAGTGCTTGGCCTTATGTAGTGTAGTGGAGACAGTGTTTTAGTCCTATGCAAAGAATAGGCAATGCTTAGCCTCATGTAGGAAATAGAGACAATGTTTAGTCTCATGTAAAGAAAGGCAGTGCTTAGCCTTATGCAATTATAGGGGCAATGCTTAGCCTCATGCAAGAAATGGAGACAATGCTTAGTCTCATGCAGAGAAAGGGAGACAGGACTTAGTCTCATGTAAACAAAAGGCAGTGCTTAGCCTTATGCAATTACGGAGGCAATGCTTAGCCTCATGCAAGAAATGGAGACAATGCTTAGTCTCATGCAAATAAAAGGTAGTTCTTAGCCTTATGCAATTACGGAGCCAATGCTTAGCCTCATGCAAGAAATGGAGACAGTGCTTAGTCTCATGAAGGGAAAGGCAATGCTTAGCCTTATGTAATTATAGAGGCAATGATTAGCCTCATGCAAGAAATTGCTTAATCTCATGCAGAGGAAGGGAGACAGGTCTTAGTCTCATGAAAACAAAAGGAAATGCTTAGCCTTGTGCAATTTCAGAGGCAATGATTAGCCTCATGCAAGAAATGGATACAGTGCTTAGTCTCATGCAGGGAAAGGCAGTTCTTAGCTTTATGCAATTACAGATGAAATGCTTAGCCCCATGCAAGAAGTGGAGATAGTGCTTAGTCTCATGCAAGGAAAGGTAGTGCTTAGCCTTATGCAAGAAAGCGATGAGTGACTGCAAGAGACTGAAGTATTTCTCAGCTGGATGTCTTTGCGTTTGGCAATTTGTCGTTATGAAGGTAGTGATTTGTTATGCGTATGTATTCACGAATATCACTATTTTATCGTGCCTGCATTCAATGAAAATTCGTGAGCTTCGCGGGGGGGAGGGGGGGGGGGAAGGTTGGTTCATGCTCTTGACTCCTTGCTTTGACTTCACTCTTGTCTTGAGGTCCTGCTTGAGTTACCCTGGGTAACATCTGGCCTTCATAGAAACAAAGATTTCGAAAAATATGTATTCATTTGAAAAATTATTTGCAAGAATATTATAGTATGTAAGATCAAATAATTTAGATGAACCGGCGACTATGACACATTTACAGACATTGCAACCTCCTTGCTTTAGAATTTTGAGGATCCTTCTCAAAATTCTGCCCTAGTTTAAGTGCTTACTTATGACAACATGTTTTGGTTCTTCCATGCATGACAAAGTCGACTGAACTTGCGATCTTGCCCCAGTTTCTGATCATGGGAAAATGAAGATATTATTAAGATATGAACAAACCCAGAGGGCTGCCTATGTATTGTCACGACCCAAAATACTAACTCAGGTCGTGATGGCGCCCAACACCGGGGTTAGGCAAGCCCACACTTAAATTACTATGGATTCCTCCCACGCTTGGTTAAACATCCCAATACGCGCCAAGTTTAAAGTCCAAAACATTAATTGAAAAAGATAGTAAGCCATTTTACCAAAAGCAGTCATAAAGAGGAGTGAGCCAATATATATATATACATCTACGTGTGTTCCAGGAACTAGTGTCACAAGTCCTACGGGCATAATAACAGTATATACAATACCACTGTCTGAAAGAAATAGATGGGAAATAAGCAAAAGAAAACTCCATGGTGTTGCCGAGGATCTTCAGGAGAAGCAGCTCACCGTGAAGTCAGGTCCAACTATGATCAGATGCACCAGCCTCAGAACCTGTACAATTAAGTACAGAAGAGCAGCATGAGTACATAAACAAATATGTACCCAGCGAGTATCCCTCCTAACCTCGAAGAGGTAGTGACGAGAGGTCAACTTGACACTCACTAAGGTCCAACAAAATGGTTAGCAAGATATAATATCAGTAACGGGCATACAAGGATGATAAAAGCAGTAAACATTTAAAATAACAGTAATTCAAATAAATACTGGAAGTAAATATACAATTCCTACTTCATTATTCTTTTTTTTTTCCTTTAAAAATATATCCTAACACTCAAAATCCATAAAAGAATTCTTAACAATTTAACATGCATACAAGATAAGGACAACCGGCATGAGCCATCATAATAATCATATTTGTGCACTGCCGAGGGTCGAACGGCCCGAACAATAATATATATCTTTCAATCTCGCTGTGGCGTACGGCCCGCTCCCATGAGAGTGGGGGAAATAACACTCCGCTCGCGGAATGTAAATTGCGAAGCGGTCACATGCACACACAATCCACACATTTGTTCTTTATAAATTAGTCTTTGTGATCAAATCCTTAAATTTATTTAATTCCACGATCTTAGGGGAAACAAGCCGCATGTAACATTAATTCACTAAGCATATAGTTCATTTCAAGGAAAACATAAGGCATGGTTTAGGACTAACTACCCGGACATAACAATACTAGCCACTACGTACGGACTCTCATCACTTTGTATGTACGTAGCCCCCACAATTATCACATATAGCAATTAAATCACTTGGGGGACATTTTTCCCCTTACAAGGTTAGAAAGGAGACTCACCTCGTGCCGAATATATTCCCCGGACCAAGAACGCGCCCGAAACTCTGAACTCTACACCCGAGGACTCGAAACTAGCCAAATGTTATACAATTCATCAGTTTATGCTCAAAGTATGGAAATCCTCCTACTACTAAGTCAAATTCTCCATTCTTGAAGAAATCCAAAAATCCAACCCCGGGCCCGCATACTCGGTTTCCAAAAATTTTCGAAGGAAATGCTCACCCATAGCCTAAGGATCATTAATATACGGTTTTTGAATGATTTCATAGCCAATTAACGGGTAATTTTCTAAATTCTTGAAGACCATAGGCTACTACCCAAATTCCTAAATTTCACTAATTAAGTAGTTAAATTCCACTAAGAATGCATGCATTAACTAACTCTAGGATAGAATCTACTTACCTTTCAGTGGTTGGGTCATTGAGCCATTTTCCCAAGCTCTCAAGGTGTTCTAATGGAGGAAGAAATGAAGAAATAATGAAGAATCCCGTATTTAAGAAACACACTTCCTGACAGTGGTTGCGCACCTGCCGCTCGAGGACCGCATCTGCAAGCAAAGTGTCTCACCTACGGAAATTGACGAGGAAGCTTAGGCCTGGACCTGCGGAGAGGAGACCGCACTCGCGGCTCCGCTCCTACGGAACGTTGTTCGCACCTGCGAGAAATGGGTTTCCCACTAGGGTCGCACCTGCGAGGCTGGGACAGCAGGAGCGGTCCCGCACCTGCGGTCACACCAGAACAGGTGCACCAGCAGCTATAGCAGCTGGTTTTTGGCCTCGTGTGGTGTCTGGGAGGGACCTGGACCCACCCGAGCCCCCGTCCGAATATATCAACAAGTCCCAAATCATAATACGGACTCGCTCGAGCATTCGGAACACCCAAAACAATGCTAAAACTCAAAATCACAACTCAAAACCCCTAGAACCAAACTTAGGAACTTTAAGTTTTTTTTTTACTTCGCTAACAACGCACCGAACCGACCTATAATACTCGGAATGACACAAAATTGTGCAGGCAAGTCATAAATGACATAACTAAACTACTCCTGGTCCCGGTCCCGGTCCCGGAATTACGTTCGGACCTCGATGACTCAAAAACACGTCCCAAACAACAATAGGAACCTAAGGAACTCTTATTTCAATATTGGGCGCCGAAATGCTCCTGGGTCATCCAAAACCCATTCCGAACATACGTCCAAGTCTGAAATCATCATATGAAGCTATCGGAACCGTCGAAACTCGATTCCGAGTTCGTTTACTCAAAATGTTGACCGAAGTCAAACTTGGTCTTAAAGGCCAACCTTAAGGAACCAAGTGTTCCTATAGCACTCTAAACACTTCTGAATCCCGGACCACCCGCCCCCGCAAGGCATTAATCACAATAAGCCGCTATGGAAAGTTCCTTTTAGGGGAACGGGATCCAATAACGCAAAACAACCGGTCAGGTCGTTACATGTATCCTCTCTTAAACGGGAATCAGGTGAAGCGTAGTTCACTTACATCAAGTGAAGAAATATAAACAATCCTAAACATAGTATCTCTTGACTGCATCTGAGTTGATATGTTTTGGCCAAATCTCTCCGTCCATTTCTACAAGTATAAGTGCTCCTCTTGTTAGTACTCGTTGAACCATGTAGGGCCCCTGCCAATTGGGTGAAAACTTCCCCTTGGCTTCTTCTTGATGTGGGAAGATTCTCTTTAGCACCAATTTCCCCGGTGTGAATTCCCTTGGTCTGACCTTTTTGTTGAAAGCTCTTACCATCCTGTTCTGGTAGAGTTAACCGTGACATACCACATTCATTCTTTTCCCATCAATGAGAGCTAGTTGTTCATAGCAGCTCTGTACCCATTCTTCATCGATGAGCTCAGCTTCTTGTATAATTCTTAAAGAAGGGATTTCTACTTTGGCCGAAATAACTTCTTCAGTACCATAAACCAATAGGTAGGGAGTTTCCCCAGTTGATGTGCGAACCGTGGTACGATACTCGACCTGAGAAAATGGCAGCTTCTCGTGCCATTATTTGTAATTATCTACCACTTTCCTCAATATTTTCTTGATGTTCTTGTTGGAGGCTTCACCATTCATTTGCGGCCTGTATGTTGTGGATTTATTATGCTTGATCTTGAAGGTTTCACACATGGCCTACATCAGATCACTGTTGAGATTAGCGGCGCTACCGGTGATGATTGACTCTGGTACTCTGGACTGACAAACAATGTGGTCCCGAGCAAATTCTACTACGACCTTCTTAGTTACAGCTTTGTAAGATGCAGCTTCAATCCATTTTGTGAAGTATTTTATGGCCACTAGAATGAATCTATGCCCATTTGAAGCAACGGGTTCGATCGGGCCGATGACATCCATACCCCAAGCCGAGAAAGGCCAGGGTGAACTTGTTGTGTTGAGTTTATTGGGTGGTACTCATATCATGCCAGCATGTATTTGGCATTGGTGGCACTTCTTAACATACCTGATACAGTCTTTTTCCATAGTCATCCAGAAATACCCCTCTTAGTATTATTTTGGCTAAGGTGAACCCATTCATGTGCGGTCTGCAGGTTCCGGCATGTATTTTCTCGAACAATATTGATGCCTCCTTGGCGTCAACACACTGTAGTCATCTCAGGTCTGGAGTCCTTCTATACAAAATTCCTCCGCTTTGAAAGAAATGATTCGCTAACCTTCGAAGTTTACGCTTCTGAGTATGGGTAGCGTGCTATGGACATTCTCCCTTGGCCAAGTATTCCTTGATGTAGTGGTACCACGGATTCCCGTCAATCTCTTCTTCAACATGAGCACAATAATATGGTTGTTTATGAATTCGTATTGGGATAAGATCAATGAAATTCTTGTATAGGTATTGTATCATGGAAGAAAAAGTGGCTAATGCATCTGCAAACTCATTCTGAATCCTTGGAACCTGTTTGAATTCTATCTTTGTGAACCTTTTGATCAACTATTGTACATAGTGCAAATATGGAAATAGTTTGGTATTCTTTGTGGACCGTTCCCCTAGAACCTGGTGCACCAAAAGATCTGAATCTCCAATTACCAGCAGTTCCTGAACATTCATGTCAATGTCCAACCGGAGTCCCAAGATGTATTCCTCATACACCACCATATTTTTGGTGCATGGAACCCTGGGTTTTGTAGGATACCAGATAGTGTTGGCCGGTTTCTAATACTAAGACAGCTCTGATACCACTCATTTGAAGTTTGTTGCTTCGTTTAAGAACATTCTCCAACCATCATATTCCTTGGTGATTTCCTCTCCCACAAATGACACCTCTTCATCGGGAAAATACGTTTTCAATGATTCGTATTCTCTGTCTACGGGATTCTCTGCTAGATGATCTGTCAATACTTTACCCTTGACCGCCTTCTGAGTTACATAGACGATGTCGAACTCACTCAGCAAGATTTTCCACTTTGCTAACTTACCCATAGGTATGTGTTTCTGAAAGATTTATTTCAGTGGATCCATCCTTGATATGAAATATGTAGTGTATGTACAAAAATAATGCCTCAACTTCTGACCTATCCATGTCAAATCATAGCAAGTGCGTTCTAGCAAAGAATATTGGGCTTCATAAGACGTGAATTTCTTGCTCAAGTAATATATTGCCTGCTCATTTCTTCCTGTCTCATTATGTTATCCCAGAACGCAACCAAAAGCTCCATCCAGTACGGACAAAAAAAGCAATAGGGGTCTTCCTGGTTCTTGTGGGACCAGAAAGGGCGGTTTAGATAAACACTCCTTGATTTTATCGAAGGCATTCTGGAATTCTTCAGTCCAACCTGTTGCAGCATCTTTCCTTCAGCATCCTAACGATTGGCTCACATATCACGGTTGATTGTGCTATGAAGCGGCTGATGTAATTGTGACGCCCTAAAAAGCTCATCATATCTTTCTTATTCTTCGGAGGTGGAAAGTCTTGGATTGCTTTGACTTTTGATGGGTCCAACTCAATCCCTCTGCGACTGACGATGAATCCTATCAATTTTCCGGCGGGGTCTCTAAAAGCATAATTTGCAGGATTCAGTTTTAGATTGTACCTTCAAAGTCGATCAAAGAATTTCCTCAAAACTTTTATGTGGTCCGCACTCCTTTTGGATTTGATGATAACGTCATCACATACACCTCTATCTCCTTGTGTATCATGTCATGTAAAATGGTCGTCATGGCTCTCATGTAGGTGACCCTAGTGTTCTTCAAAACAAACGGAATTATTTTGTAATAGTATATCCCCACGGCATGATGAAGGCTGTCTCTTCAGCATCCTCTTTATCCATCAAGATCTGATGGTATCCTGTGAAGCAATCCAGAAAGTATTGGAGTTCATGCTTGGCACAGTTGTCAATCAATTAGTGTATATTGGGAAACGGGAAATAATCGTTGGGATTCGCTCTGTCTAGATCTCGGTAGTCAACACATACTTTGACTTTCCATATTTCTTCAGAACTGGCACAATGTTGGCGAACCAAGTCGGGTATTCAACCACTCTAAGAACCTTGGCTTTGATTTTCTTGATGACCTCCTATTTTATCTTTAAACTCATATCCAGCTTGAACTTTCTGAGCTTCTACTTTACTGGTGGACACGTGAGATTAGAGGGTAGCTTGTGAGCCACTATGGATGTGCTCAAACCAGTCATATCATCGTAGGGCCATGCAAAGATATCTTCATATTCTTTGAGGAATCTGACGTACTCTTCTTTTTCTGATCGTGATATATGAATGCTTATGTGTGTTTCCTTGAACGTTTCAAAATCCCCTAAGTTAATTGCTTCAGTTTCGTCCAAGTTAGACTTTTTTTTATTTTCAACGCTTTCCACTTCTCTCACGATTTCCTCAGATATTATATTGTTACACCCCATGTTTTCATATGTGAGAGTACGTCGTAAGTCAATTGATGTAAGCTCAGAAATAAAATTATATTTTGAAGCATATAAATTAAGTTAATCATGTTACCTTGGAGGTTGCAAATATTTAAGATCATGAATAATGGGTACCAATAGGGTTGGAAAGCTTAGAAGCTAAACTAATTGAAGAAAATTATTTTCGTCGAAAGTCGACGAGTTTGGAACATTATAACATGTACTTTAGGGTGATACTATGATCCATTACATGATAAGGAGGTTATGCTATGAGTTAATTTTGTCGTATGATAGTCGTGTGCTACGTTTTGAAGTCAAGAAAGTTGTGGAAGAAAAGTTGGCAAAGGTCTTCACAAGTTATATTCATAAATTTCTTGAAACTTAGGTTAAATGTAGATGAGATTTTCTCCCAATATACTTGGAGTTAGGGTATGAACTAACTACCAAATTTAATATCTATGAGTCTATATTCTTAAGCATTTAACCGTTTGTCGAAACGACATCGGAGTAGAGAGATATATGTATTTTTGCGACACTGCGCAGGCTGCTAGGTGACAAGTAGGTGTGTCACCTACTTGGTTAAATGAGAGCCCAAAAAGAAGCAATTTTGGGTCGACCAAAGAGCTTATTTAAGGGATAATATCCTGCAATATAACTCTCATTATATATCACAAACAACCAGACCTAAACCCCTGCAAACTTCCTTCCAAACATTACCCACAAACCCTAATTGATTTTCTCTCCCTTTCAAGTTCTAATTGGGGGTAAAACCTAGAATTTGAAGAACCAAGATAAGGGCTGAGTTATACAACAAATAAGGTAAGTTTAATGATCTCTTTCATCAATTTTTTCTTCTGTAAATTCATGGTAATTCATTATATACTTGTAAGAACTCACGGGACGGTGATCGGAAGTCGTGAGTTCGAGTTATTCACTTGTAGCGGACTGTTTTGTGGATTGTTTTAGGTTTCTGTTGGACTGTGTATTTCACTACTGTTTTTTTGGAGTTTTGGAGGAGGAAGTTTGTGGAGAAACACCATATAGGTGTTGGGCTATTTTGAAGTATCTTATGGTGTATATAAGGCTGGAAAATAATGTATATATGTTGTTGTTGTTGTGTTCTTGTGTTGTTGGTGTTATCTTGAATTTGGAGCAATTAAGGATTATAGGGGAGATGTTGCCCGTTTTTATACAAAATAAGTTTGTCGTTCATTGTGTGATAGTTGTACCTTACGTAACATAATGATAGTATTATTATCGTTGTTGTAGATTAGGGTGCGAAGAGGCGAGTTCAACTTGGTGAGTAGAAAGATTGTGAAAAGGTATGTTAAGGCTCTTCCTTTATTCTTTTGGCATGATCTAAAGTGAAACGAACATAATAGATACACTATTTCATAATGAATCTACTCCTAGAAACTAAGGTGGTCAATGTTGTTCTTTCCTTACAAAGTTATTCTAGAAAGTATGTATAATACTTGAGTCTGAGTGAAGTTCATATTCATGGTATGATGTCCATAATGTTAATATGTAACGACCCAACCGGTCATTTTGAGAGTAATAGCCCCGTTTCCCCCGTTTCTGCTTCATTATATGTGTTTCAGCTTCATTATGTTCTAATAGATTGGTTGGCTCGGGTTCAGAGCGATTTTTGGAGAGAAATGAGACACTTAGTCTCTTATCTTGGTCCAATAGTTGGAAAAGTCAACCGGAAGTTGAATTATTGGTAAACGAACTCGGAATGTAGATTTTATCGTTCGGATAGCTTCGTTAGGTGATTTGGGACTTTGGAGTGTGTTCGGAATGTGGTTTTGATGTCCGTTGTAGAATTAGGCTTGAATTGGCGAAAGTTAGTTTTTGGCGATTTTCGGTCGGCAGTGGAAAATAGGCTATCGGGGTCGGAATGGAATTCTGGAAGTTGCAGCAGGTTCGTAGTGTCATTTTGGATATGTGTGCAAATATTCAGGTCAATCGGAAGTGTTTTGTATGGTTTCGGCATCTTTGGTTAAATTTAGAAATTTCCAGTTCATAGGCTTGAATTTGATGTGATTTTGGTGTTTTTGCGTTGTTTGTGGTGTTTCGAAGGATCGACTAAGTTTGAAAAAGGTTATAGGATGTGTTCGTATGTTTGGTTGAGGTCCCGAGGGCCTCGGGTGTGTTTTGGGAGGTTAACGAATCAAGTTTAGGTGTTGGAAAATTGCAGATTTTGCTAGTGTTCATATCTGGTTTTCTTCTATGCGATTGCTGGGGTAAGGATGCGATCGCATAGGCTTGTCTGAGGCAACAGGTAAATTTATCTATGTGACCGCGTTTGGGGAGGTGCGATCGTGTGAGGTTAGGGGGATGAGTACTATGTGATTGCGTGTGTGGTTGTGTGATCGTATAGGGAATGGGTGCGTGGGCAGGCTGTGTGACTAGTTTTGTGCGAACGCGGGGTATGGGCACGAACGCATAGAGGAAGCATAGGCAGTGCTTCGCGAAAGCGTGGGGTTTCACGCGAACGCACTGAGGAAGGGCAGCTGGGCAGAATCTTTTAAACATCAAAACGAGGGTTTAGTCCATTTCAAAAATCCATTAGAGAGCTCGGGAGAAGGTGAAATTTAAAGGAATTTTCAGTGGAGTTCTTGGGTTAAGTATTCTTCAATCATATTTGGATTAATTCCATGATTTAATCGTGATATTTATCATTTAATGTGAGGAATTAGAGTGAAAATTGGGGGGAAATTGGAGGAAATAATTGGAAATTTCTTTTGATGTTTTGAGTGGACAATTGAGGTCGGATTTTGGTAAATTTTGTATGGGTAGACTCATGAGGGAATAAGGATTCTAGTTTTGTGATATTTTTATCAAATTCCGAGACGTGGCCCCGAGGCTCGGGTTTGGCCAGTTTCGGGAATCGCGCCTATTTTTGATAATTTTCGATTGAGGTTCATCTCCCGAGCATATTTTGATGTTATTGATCTGATTTGTGATAGACTCGGAGAAATTGGGAGCCAGTTTGAGGGGCAAGAACATCACGGAGTAGCTTTTGGGTTGTTTTGAGGTAAGTAACGATTGCAACTCTAAACCTGAGGGTATGAAACCCTAGTATTTTATATTGTTTTTGGTAAATGAGGTGACACACATGCTAGGTGAAGAGCGTGTGGGTGTGTACCGATAGGGGTTGTGAGTTGGTCCATCCCGTAGCAACTATTAAGCCGCGTATTAGATTTGAAACCTTACGACATCCTGTATTTTAGAAACTTATACTTGTTTATGGGCTGTGAGCCATGTTTGGGGCCTTGTGCCGGCCTGTTCAGACCCTCAGAGGTACTTTTGAACTATTCTCACACTATCCTGATAAAACAATTGTGAACTCGAATATTTTTCTACTTATTGTTATTTCCACTGTTATCACATTAATTGAAACTCTGAGAGGTATTTTGGGGCTGAGTCCCATGAGTTGAGATGAGTTGCCCGAGTGGCTTGTGGGGATGACTAAGTGAGGACGAGAGCCGAGTATGTGAGGATGGTTATGGATCGGGTTGCACGCTGCAGCAATATATATATTATGTATTACATATGGATCGGGCTGCACGCCGCAACAATATAGATTATATATGGATCGGGATGCACTCCGCATCAATATACATTATATATGGATCGGGATGCACGCCGTGACAATATATATATTGGATGCACGTCGCAGTAATATAGCGCTTGGGCTGTAGGAGCCCCTCCAGGAGTCTGTACACCCCCATTGAGCGCAGTCGACTATTATTGGGATCGGGTTGCACTCTGCAGCGTATGTTATATGGATCGGGTTGCACACCACAGTGTATGTTATATGGATCGTGCTGCACGCCGCAGCAATATATATATACATATACATATATATATATATATATATATATATATATATATATATATATATATATATATATATATATATATATATATATATATATATATATATATATGTATATGTGTGTGTGTGTATTGGATCGGGCTGCACGCTGCAGCAGTTGTTATATGGTACCTGATGAGTGAGAGTGCTGAGTGTGAGCATTGACTTATGAGAGTAGAGTCACGAGTGAATGAGAGGCTTGCCCGAGAGGCTTTATTTGTGAGTGACACTGTGCCGAGTGGCTGATATTTCTATGAAACTAATATACACTTTTCTTTACACGGAGCCGCTTTGATAAATGTTGACTAATGTTTTATGCAAGTTTAAACGGAAAAACAGGAGTTTTGTGAAATCTTTGGTAAATGTGGAATCTTGACTTGATCTATTACCTTTACTGGTACTTGTTTTTATGAAACTATAAAGTTCAAATGCTTGTCACTGCACTCATGTTTTTAGATACTTTGATTACTTACTGAGTTGGCGTACTCACGTTACTCCCTGCACCTTGTGTGCAGATTCAGGTACCGGGGCAGTGTGATAGTTGAGCTACCTCATTTGGAGCATTGTTCGGAGATTGTGAGGTAGTTGCTCGGCATCCGCATCCTACTCTTTCTCCTTCCTACTCTGTCATTTTACTTTACTTCCCAGAATTGTTGTAGTAGAGGATTTGTATCAGACTGTATCACCTCTTAGGTGCTCATGACGGTTGACTCCAGATGCTGGGCTGTGTTTACATGTTCTAATCATTTTTATTGTTTTGAAATGCTTAAGAAACAACATTATTATGAAAAATTCGGATATTTGATGTATTAAATGGAAAATTATTTTATTATTTTCAGTGAATTGGCTAGCCTAGTATCAGGATAGGCGCCATCACGGCTAGGTTAGATTTGGGGTCGTGACAAGTTGGTATCAGAGCACTAGGTTACATAGGACTCAACGGTCATGAGCAGGTTTAGTAGAGTCTTGCGGATTGATCCGGAGACATCTATACTTATCTTCAAGAGGCTACAGAATCCTTAGGAAGAATATCACTTTCTTGAATTCTTGTCGTGCGAATCCATTTTATTCAGCCAAAAGAGTAATTCTTTCAATTCCTTTCATGTATTCGAATGCGCACGTGAGCGCTTGGTATCAGCTGTGCATCGACGGATTGTGACTTCCATGGATGAGATGTGATTTTGGCATGTTGGTAATGGGCCAGTCTGGAGGACTTGAGGCCGGATTCATTCTGTGGCTTGAGTGCTAAGATTTCGATTGTGTGTGCCATGCATTTGGAGACTTATATGTTCGTTGGTGTCCTTATTGACGGGACTTTGTGACTGGATGTCTATGTGGTGAGTATGATTTGAGGGTGAGATGTGTTCATATTGTTTGATTGTGACAAAAAGGGATGGGCCGGATATGTAGCAAGAAATATTGAGTGTTTGACTTCTGTCTGGAGTTGGCACATGGCCTCGATTGTGAGTGTATTGGAAGACCTCTCATGTTGTTTAGTTGTGGAGTGAAGTGGATCGCTTGTTACAACCCATATTCACGTACTTTTTTTCATAAGTTAGTCGACGTAAATATGAGAAGAGATTATCTTTGAGGTGATAAGAAGTTAATCCGATTGGTCTTAAATGATACAAGAGTGTACAAGGGTGATTAATAAGTATTAGAAGCTAAACGAATCAAGAATATTGTAACCCGTATTTTTGGTAGACCTAGGGGTGCTTAATATTCTCAAGATTTCGTGTTTTAAGGTATTTGAATAACATAATATCTGTATCATAAGTCTCGAAGTCAAGCGAGTTATGAAACAAACGTCGACAAGAGTTGTCGCAACTTAGGTTCATAGTTTTACTAAAACTGTAGGTCAAATGTTACTACGCTTTTCTACCAATATACTTGGAATAACGGGGTGATATACCCAAAAAATTCAATATGTATGATTCTAGTTTCCAACGCATCTAACCGTTCATCGATACGATATCAGAATAGAGAGATATTAATATTTTTGCGAGACTGCGCTAAGCACCTCTCTATGGGTCCCACATAGTCGGTTTAAGAGAGATTGATATATATAATATGCTTAGAACCCGTTTTAAGTCATTCATCTTCAGTATATTTAGACCTTATAACCCTAGAAACACCCTCTTAAGGTTCTCTCAAGATTCAAGACCCAAACAAAGGGCAAACAACACAAATCAAGTGTCGGGAATCCCGTGGTGCTAGTAAGTTTCTTGTTCTTCTTGTTGTTGTTCATTTTGTGTTGTCCAAGATCGTGTGGGAGGTTGTTTTAAAGGTTTTATGTTCTGTAAATACTCGCTCAAGTTTTTAATATAAACCCTTAGTGATTTCAAGCCTTCTAAAGTGATTCTAGTACCGAAGAACCCTAATTGATTGCTAGTTTCGCTTCCTTGTTGTTGTGGCAGCATTGGAGGGATATTTCGTGGAAAATTAAGGTAAAGTTGGAGTGGTTCTTTCTGTTTAAAGGTGAGGAACCTCTTACTCTACATGTATTTAAGATTATCCAATTTATGGCTAAGTCATTGAAGCTAGAACTTGTGAAATATATATCGAAAGGCTTGATAGTAATGTTGTTGGTTGGTGGACTATTTTGGGAGGCTCCATATGATAATTATTGATGTTGTTTGGGCTGTTTGGTGATTTTTTTGACTTATGTGAAGTCATATATACAGGGGAGGTACTGTCCGTTTCATCGTAAAATATGTTATGGTCGATACATAATAGTTACGACGCTTAAACGATAACGATAACGATAGTGTCGTTTCTCTTATTGTAGATTAAGGAGTCGTAACATTTGCATAGCTTGATTTTGGGCAGTATATATACAAGGTATGTGAGGCTATCCCTTTCCTTCTTTTGCACGACTCCGATTGTACATAATGCAATGGACGAGCTTCCAAAGATACTCTACTCTTAGGAGCTAGCAGTACTTATATTGTTTCCCTTCTTACGGAATAATTGATGTTGAGGTTGCTTCTCTTATACTTATGTTATCAATGTTGTTGGTACTTCCTGATTCTTATAAGATTCTTGATGAAGAGTTAGTCCTAATTACGCGTATGGAGAATATCGACCTTACGTCACTCCGAAAGGTTTAGAATATGATTCTAATGAGTCCTACATGCATTCTATATATATATATATATATATATATATATATATATATATATATATATATATATATATATATATATATATATATATATATATATATATATGGATGTATCTATTTTACTCTACCGAGCCGTGCTATAGTCGGTCCGGTACAGCACCTATTGTGCAACCACTGATCAGTCAGGTTTTACCGAGCTCCACATGGTCGGGTACGTTTTACCGAGCCTATTACGGCCGGGTATGATATGATGATGATGATGATGTCCACAGAGGCGTATGTTTTAAAAGCTTATGTATATGTATGTATGTATCATGCATTTCATGTAAGTAGCCCTCAGAAGCACCCAGATGTTACATGTTGTATATTATATATCCTGTTTACATTACTGTTCTTACTTATGCTTTCCTGCCATACATACTCAGTAATTTATTCGTACTGATGTCCTTCTCTATTTGTGTATGTTGCATGTCATGCTGCAGGTCCTGATAGACAGGTAGACACAGTTGCCCCACCACAGTAGGCTTCCCAGTTCAGCAGTTGTTGGCGAGATCCCTTCTCCGGACTTGCCGTGGTCTTGGTATGCATTTTTTTTATAGATATTATGGGTATGTTGGGGCCCTGTTTCATTGATGCCTTCGACTAGGAAGCAAGTGATTAGTAGACGACTTGATATAGATGCGGGAGAGGGTACTAGTAAGGTGCCTCAAGCCAGAGAAGGCCAAAGTGAGGCTCAGAGTGAGATGTCGTCTCATACCTCATCTACTCCGTCTCATCCAAAGGATATTAGGAGGCACCCAGCACCACCAGTTCCTTTGTCGGGCACTATAGACCAGGATATGCGGAGTGAGGTGCAGCTGTTGACTAGCTTGGTAGCTGCTCAGGCTCAAAGGAAAAACACTAGTGTTGTTGATAAACCAGATAGTACGAGAGTTTATGATTTTATAAATCTAGACCATCTAGTGTTTACCGGATCAGACCCCGAGGAGGACCTGCAAACTTTTATTGACCAAGTTTATCGTACATTACGGGTTATGCATGCTACAGATACAGAGGCAGTAGAGTTGGCTTCTCGATTATGGGATTTAGCGGTTTTCTGGTATGATAGTTAGGAGAGATCCAGGGGTCTGAACGCCCCTCCAACTGTGTGGAAGGAATTTTCTGAGGCCTTTCTTCGTCATTATTTCCAGTTGAGATAGGACGAGCTAGAGCTGATAAGTTCTTGAACCTTAGACAAGGTAATGTGAGTGTGCGAGAGTAAAGAACGTAGTTTGATTCTTTATCAAGGTGTGCTCCTCATATGGTGGCCGAGATGAGCATAGGGTGCATATGTTTGTGAACGTGTTGGGACCAAATCTGATAAATGAGTGCACAGTAGCCTCCTTGGTGGAGGGCATGGATAGTTCCCGTATTCACGCTTATGCCCAGACCCTAGAGGATCGTAAGCGCCAGCAAAGGGAAGATAGGGAGCAGAATACGGGCTAGCATAAGAGGGAGAGATTTGTAGGGTATTCTCATGACTTCAGAGATAGTGTTAGACCCCAGTCTTCGAGAAGTTCGACGCCACCTGTAGCTAGTGCTCCTCCACAGTTTCAGAGGCCTCGGTATGATCGATTTACCTATTTTGGTCCAGGTTAGAGTTCGCGGGCATCAGTCTTGGAATATCATTGGGATACTAGTCAGATGAGACCTCCAACACCCCGTTGTGATCAGTGTGGCAAGGCCCACTTTGGATTGTGCCATCGAGGTTCTGATGCGTGCTATTCTTGCGGACAGCCTGGCCATATGATGCGGGATTGTCCTAACAAAGAAGGTGGTGGTATGGCTCAGCCAACTGGATCTGTGTCTGGTTCTTCCTCATCAGTTCAACTTCCAGCACGGGGTTTTCAGCAGTCAACAGGTCGTGGTAGAGGTAAGGGTGCAGTGCCGAGTTCGAGTGGTGCTCAAAATCGAACCTTCGCTCTAGTAGGTCGACAGGATCTTGAGTCATCTCAGGATGTTGTTACGGGTATATTGTCTGTGTTTTCTTACGATGTATATGCGGTGATTGATCTGGGATCTACATTATCATATGTTACACCTTTTGTGGCTAATAAGTTTGTCGTTGAACCTGAATTGATAAGTAAACCATTTGTTGTATCTACTCCGATAGGAGATTCTGTGATTGCTACAAGGGTATATAAAGGATGCACAGTGATGATTTGTAGTCGTCAAACCTCGGTGAATTTATTTGAATTAGAAATGGTTGATTTCGACGTGATAATGGGAATAGACTGGTTGGCCTCATGCTATGAAAATGTTGATTGTCGTATGAAGATGGTTAGGTTTCAATTTCCTGATGAACCCGTCATTGAATGGAAAGGGAACATTGCTACGCCGAAAGGTAGGTTTATTTCCTATCTTAAGGCAAGGAAGATGATCTCAAAAGGGTACATTTATCATCTCGTTCGCGTTAGGGATGCGGAGACGAAGCCACCTACTCTACAATCAATCCCCGTGGTCAATGAATTCCAGATGTATTCCCAGATGAACTCCCAGGCCTTCCTCCTAAAAGGGAGACTGAGTTTAGTATTTATGTGTTTCCTGGCACTCAACCCATATCTATTCCTCCATACAGGATGGCCCCGGAAAAGTTGCAAGAGTTGAAGGCACAGCTGAAGGACTTGATGGATAAGGGCTTTATTAGGCCTAACACTTCACCTTGGGGTGCGCCAGTCCTGTTCGTGCGGAAGAAAGACGGTTCGTTAAGGATGTGTATTGATTATCGACAGTTGAATAAGTTTACCATAAAGAACAGGTACCCTCTTCCAAGTATTGACGGCTTGTTTAACCAACTCCAGGGTGCCAAGTATTTCTCCAAGATTGACTTACGTTCAGGGTATCATCAGGTGAGGGATAAGGAGAAGGATTTCTCCAAGATTGACTTACGTTCAGGGTATCATCAGGTGAGGGATAAGGAGAAGGATTTCTCCAAGATTGATGTGTTCATGATCGTATTCATTGATGACATTTTGGTGTATTCTCATTCGGAGGCGGAACATGCGGGCCACTTGCGGATAGTATTACAGACGCTTCAGGATCGTAAGTTATATGCTAAGCTCTCCAAATGTGAATTTTGGCTGAACTCAGTAGCATTCCTTGGCCATGTGATATCTGACGAAGGTATTAGTGTCGACACTCAAAAGATCGATGCAGTAAAGAATTGGCCGAGACCTAAAACACCATCAGAAGTCCGCAGCTTCTTAGGGCTAGCAGGATATTATAGGCGATTTGTAGAAGTGTTTTCCTCTATATCAGCACCATTGACTAAGTTAACACATAAAGCTACTAAGTTCTAGTGGTCTGACGCTTATGAACAAAGTTTTCAGGAATTAAAGAATCGATTGACATTTGCGCCAGTGCTCACTCTCTCAGAAGAAACAAGAGGTTATGTGGTATATTGTGATGCCTCAAGTATATATTTGGGGTGCATATTGATGCAACATGGGAAGGTGATTTCTTATGCATCAAGACAATTGAAGAAGCATGAAAAGAATTACCTGACTCGTGATTTGGAGTTGGCTGTAGTAATATATGCTTTGAAGATATGGCGTCACTACTTATACGGCGTCCATATTGACATCTACAGATATCACAAGAGTTAACAATACATCTTCAAGCAGAAGGAGTTGAATTTGAGGCAGCGTGGGTGGCTTGAATTACTCAAAATTATGATGACGAGATATTTTACCATCCCGATAAAGCCAATGTTGTGGCAGGCGCTCTTAGTCGTAAGTCAATGGAAGCTTAGTACACATGGAGGAAGGTAGACAGAGGTTGACTAAAGAGCTTCATCAACTAGCCAATATGAGAATTAGATTGTTAGACTCTGATGACGGAGGGATTACTGTACAGAATACATCAGAATCATCTTTGGTAGCCGAGGTAAAACCACGACAATATGAAGATCCTACCTTAGTACGATTGAGAGAGAGCATTCAACAATGTAAAATTACGGCTTTTGAGATTGGGGAAGATGGGGTACTGAGATACCAGGGCCGGTTATGTGTGCCTGATGTTGCAGGGTTGAGAGAGAAGATTATGATTGAGATTCATCAATCCTGATATTCCATCCATCCTGGCTCGACAAAGATGTATCATGATTTTAAGGAGCATTATTGGTGGGATAACATGAAGAAGTCTATTGCAGAATTTGTAGCCCAGTGTCCTAATTGTCAACAAGTAAAAATCGAATATCAGAAAACTAGTGGATTACTTCAGAATATCGAGATTCCGACCTTGAAATGGGAGGTGATTCATATGGACTTCATTATTGGATTAGCTCGCTCTTATCATAAGTTTGACTCCATATGGGTGATAGTTGATCGACTTACAAAATGTGCCCATTTTCTGCCAGTTAAGACAACTTACACAACTGAAGATTATGCAAAGTTGTATATCAAGGAGATTTTTAGGCTTCATGGTGTGCCGATATCTATTATATCAGACCGAGGAGCGCAATTTGCGGCTAAATTTTGGAGGCCTTTTCAGAAGGGTTTAGGCATACAAGTGAATCTCAGCACTGCATTCCATCCACAAACTGACGGACAGGCTGAATGTACCATTCAGACACTTGAAGATATGCTACGAGCATGTGTTCTAGATTTCAAGGGGAATTGGGATGACCATCTTCCACTCATAGAATTTGCCTACAATAATAGCTACCATTCCAGTATTTAAATGGCCCTGTACGAGGCACTATATGGGAGGAGATGTAGATCACCACTTGGATGGTTCGATGTTGGTGAAACAGAACTATATGGGCCAGATTTGATTCACCAAGCCATTGAGAAGGTGAAACTGATACAAGAGCGGTTGAGGACGGCACAAAGCAGGCAAAAGTCTTATTCTGATGTCCGACGTCGTGATCTGGAGTTTGAGGTTGGTGATTGGGTTTTCCTGAGGATCTCGCCGATGAAGGGTGTTATGCATTTTGGGAAGAAGGGTAAGCTGAGTCCACGGTATATCGTTCCGTACAAAATTCTTCGACTAATTGGATAGGTTGCTTATGAGTTAGAATTGCCATCCGAATTGGAATTTGTCCACCCGATATTCCATGTATCTATGTTGAGGAAATGTATTGGAGACCCTTCTCGGGTCGTTTCTATCAAAGATGTACAAGTTACAGAAGATCTATCATATGAAGAAGTGCCAATGGCTATATTACATTGACAAGTCCGCAAGTTGAGAACATAGGATGTACCTTCTGTCAAAGTATTGTGGAGGAACAAGAACATGGAAGAAATGACATGGGAAGCAGAAAAGGAGATGAAGTCTAAATACCCTTACATGTTCCAGAATGAAGATAACGAGGATGGGGGAACACAGGACGCATTTGAAGGTGAAACAGCTCTATGAGGTAAGCAATAGCTTGAGAATACATTTCCTTAACACACAATGGTGATATGAAGATAATGTATATATCCATAATGCTTTGTGTAGCCTTGAAAGGAAATAAAAACTCGGCCAGAAATTTCCGTTGGAATCCACGATGAGTTAGGATTCCCATAAACCCTTACATTCGAGGACGAATGTTCCTAAGGGGGGAGGGTGTTACAACCCATATTCACGTACGTTCATTCATTCCATAAGTTAGTCGACGTAAATATGAGAAGATATTATCTTTGAGATGATAAGAAGTTAATCTTATTGGTCTTAAATAATACAAGAGTGTATAAGGGTGATTAACAAGTATTAGAAGTTAAACGAATCAAAGATGTTGTAACCCGTATTTTTGGTAGACCTAGGGGTGCTTAATATTCTCAAGAGTTCATGTTTTAAGGTATTTGAATCACATAATATCCGTATCATATGTCTAGAAGTCAAACGAGTTATGAAACAAAAGTCGACAAGAGTTGTCGCAACTTAGGTTCATAGTTTTACTTAAACTTTAGGTCAAATGTTAATATAATTTTATAACAATATACATAGAATTACGGGGTTATATACCCTCCAAATTTAAGATCTATGAGTCTAGTTTCCAGTATATCTAACCGTTCATCGATACGATATCAGAATAGAGAGATATTCACATTTTCGCGAGACTGCGCTAAGCACCTCTCTATAGGTCCCACATAGTCGGTTTAAGAGAGATGGATATATATAATATGCTTAGAACCCGTTTTAAGTCATTCATTTTAAGTATATTTAGACCTTATAACCCTATAAACATCCTCTTAAGGTTCTCTCAAGATTCAAGACCCAAACAAAGGGCAAACAACAAAAATCAAGTGTCGGGAATTCCGTGGCGCTAGTAAGTTTCTTGTTCTTCTTGTTGTTGTTCATTTTGTGTTGTTCAAGCTCGTGTGGAGGTTGTTTTAAAGTTTTTATTTTCTTTTAATACTCTCTCAAGTTTTTAATATCAACCCTAAGTGATTTCAAACCTTCTAAAGTGATTCTAGTACCGAAAAACCCTAATTGATTGCTAGTTTCGCTTCCCTGTTGTTGTGGCAGCATTGGAGGGATATTTCATGGGAAATTAAGTTCAAGTTGGATTTTTTCTTTCTTTTTAAAGGTGAGGAACCTCTTACTCTAAATGTATTTAAGATTATCCAAGTTACGGCTAAGTCATTGAAGCAAGAACTTGTGAAATATATCTCGAAAGGCTTGATAGTAATGTTGTTGGTTGGTGGACTATTTTGGGAGGCTCAATATGATTATTATTGATGTTGTTTAAGCTGTTTGGTGATTTTTTTGACTTTTGTATATAGGGGAGGTGCTGTCTGTTTCTTCGTAAAATATGTTATGGTCGATACATAATAGTTACGACGCTTAAACGATAACGATAGTGTCATTTCTCTGATTGTAGATTAAGGAGTCATGACGTTTGCACAACTTGAGGTTGGGCAGTATATATA
This sequence comes from Nicotiana paniculata, assembly GCA_005239505.1. Lineage (NCBI taxonomy): Eukaryota > Viridiplantae > Streptophyta > Magnoliopsida > Solanales > Solanaceae > Nicotiana > Nicotiana paniculata. The sequence continues at coordinate 28,415 of ML363328.1, read as the reverse complement.
CAAGGTATTTGAGGCTATCCCTTTCCTTCTTTTGCACGACTCCGATTGTACATAATGCAATGGACGAGCTTCCAAAGATACTCTACTCTTAGGAGCTAGCAGTACTTACATTGTTTCCCTTCTTATGGAATAATTGATGTTGAGGTTGCTTCTATTATTCTTATTTTATCAATGTTGTTGGTACTTCCCGATTCTTATAAGATTCTTGATGAAGATTTAGTCCTAATAACGTGTACGGAGAATATCGACCTTACGTCACTCTGAAAGGTTCAGAATATGATTCCAATGAGTCCTACATGCATTATATATATATATATGTATCTATTTTACTCTATTGAGCCGCGCTATAGTGGGCCGGGTATGGCACCTATTGTGCAACCACTGATCAGTTGGGTTTTACCGAGCTCCATGTGGCAGGGTACATTTTACCGAGCCTATTACGGACGGGTATGATATGATGATGATGATGTCCGTAGAGGCGTATGTTTTAAATGTTTATGTATATGTATGTATCACGTATTTCATGTAAGTATCCCTTAGAGGCACCCAGATGTTACTGGTTGTATATTCTATATCCCTGTTTACATTATTGTTCTTACTTATGCTTTCCTGCCTTACATACTCAGTACTTTATTCGTACTGACGTCCTCTTTATTTATGGAAGCTTCATGTCATGCTGCAGGTCCTGATTGACAGGTAGACACAGCTCCCCCACTACAGTAGGCTTCCCAGTTCAGCAGTTGTTGGCGAGATCCCTTCTCCGGACTTGCTGTGGTCTTGGTATGCATTTTCGTTATAGATATTATGGGTATGTCGGGGCCCTGTTCCGGCAATGTTGCATCACTTATGCTCCTTTAGAGTATGATAGACAGGTGTCGACTCATGTATAGTTCGATATCCTTGTTAGCTAATTTTTTTTGTATAGTCTTTCATGGCAGCGTTGTAGCTCGTACTTTATATGTAGTTTCTTAGCAGTCTTGTCATCACATGTGATGTATGTTCATGCCCTTATCTTTCATTGTTGATTGTTCATAATCCATATCTACCATTTATATTGATCTTGTCATCCCTTAAACATAATAAAGAAGATTAGATAAAATGTTCGTTGGTGCTCAGCAAGTATGGCCCGGGTGCTAGTCTTGATCCTCCAGTTTGGGTCGTGACATCGCTCAGTTGGGTTATGAGTTCCTGGTGATGTCTTTTGGGCTGATCATTGCCCCAATAGCGTTCATGTATTTGATTAACAGTGTATTCCAGCCGCATTAGCACTCCTATGTTATTGTATTCATTGATGGCATCCTGGCATATACACGTATCCGGGGGTAGCATACTCAGTATTTAAGGACTCCATTAGAAGGATTCAGGGAGGAGAAGCTCTATGCAAGGTTCTCCAAGTTTGAATTTTGGCTCAGTTTAGTAGTATTCTTTGGACATGTGTTTTCCAGTGAGGGTATCCATGTAGTCCGACGTGTGTGGGTAGAGCATCCAGAAGCTCAAGATTTCTTTTACCACCGCTCCAGTGTTAGTTTTGTCATCAGCTTCAGGTTCTTATACCGCGTATTGTGATGCCTCGAGGGTAGGCGTTGTTTGTGTTTAGATGCAGAAGGGTGTAGTGATTGAGTGATAGTTATGGTCTTCGGAAGTGTATAAAGAGATATCAGTTTGAGGCTAAGCAGGCAGGGGTATCTCCTGCGGGTTGTTCTGGGTGTGTGATCCTTATGTTGTTCTGTAGTAAGTCCACTTCTACCAGTAAATGATATATGTTGTAATTTGAGTTTAGATCGCTTGTGGAAGTTGGCCTGACTATTATAATGGTGAATGCGAGATTTGCAAATGACTTGAGATGTTAGACGGGTTATGTTATTATGGGCGTTATGAGTTATTGGTTGTCTTGATTGTTGTCTTTGAGCCAAGTGGGGGAGTCTGTTAATGATAAGTTGATTACACGATTATGTGTTGTATTGGTTCGGATCGAGGTATATTAGAAAATCAGTTATGACCTGCAGATGTGGGGTTTGGGAATGACACGAGTAATGGAAATTTCTTCGATATAGGTTGTAATGTACTTTATGTGTAAATGGATTCTATTGAATGACTAAGTGGTAATTTTAAAAGGTGTAGTGTGTGTAGTGTATGAATTTGCTTGTGGATTCAAGTGAGTGGATTACTTTCCTAGTATGTTAGTGTGCAAACAGGTCAGGTCGATTTTGTCTAATTGGTCAGTGTAATTGTGATTTACGTTGGAGGTTGTCAAGACTTGTGGCATTTCTACCTTATCATGGGTTCTGCATATCAGTGTCAGGAGGTGAAGGTAATGACTTTAAATTCACAGGAAGTCTCGTCAGGGTAAGTATTTCTAATGTGGTGATTTTGGGGATATTTGAGAGACTATTCGGTGGCTTATGAGCCTTAGACGGTATGGTTTTATGCTTGGGTCGCGTGTGGTGATTCTGGGTTGAGAATTTCAGTATTATGGCAAGGAGAAGCATCAATTCGAAGGTAGGTCAGAAGGAACTTGGATAAATAGGACAACTTGGTAGTAGGTCGGATCGGCATGGTAAGGGATACAGTTAGTTCTTGGGTGTTCATGAGGTAATAAGTTCTAACAAGTGTTTCTTGGCAATGCTCTTGGAATTTTAGTGGCATGCGTAGCTTGGTTGAGTTAGAAGGATTCCTTCCTGACAGTTTAGTTTTGTACAAATGGGATTCAGATAGTTCCTGATTGTTTGTACCACGGTTGGAGATGTATATTTTCTACTGGCATGAGGTGCAGGTGATGTATAGTGATTTTGCTTCGAAATGGGGTCAAATGGGAAGTTCTTGACCAGTTGGGTCCGTAGTTGCTTGTGGCTCGGAAAGGGATTATGAAGTTCTCATGTTTGTCATAGGATGGCATGGTGTGTTTGGTACGTCGTGTAGAGTGAGATTTGCATGTGTGAGGTCACGATTTAGTTCTGGAAGGAAGGTCGAAATTCTTAGGCAGCATTTGCAGTTTTAGATGACTAGGTAGATGATATCACTGTTGGGTCACTTGATGAGGGTGTATATTCCTGAAGAGTCAATGTGTGGAGTTTAGGGTGCTTCATTGGTATTGCGACGCTCTCTTGTTGGATCCACTGTTGATATTCAAGGTTTCTTGGTGACACAAAAGAATTATAGGGGTAACCCTCATGGAAAGATTGAGTATTAGGGATGTGCTATGTATTCAAGTGGTGGAGTTGAGATCAAATATAGTAATTGGTGCGCTTCGTGACTTCGAGATCGAGAGTTCTCATAAACAGGTTATTTTGTGGTAGTGAACTGTAAAGATGCGAGCAAAGCTAGTCGGATGTTAGTATGTACCATGATTCAATCATTGTGAACTTTTCGGTGAGTTATCTATCTGTTGTGGGCGACCAGAGTTGATTCAGGGTTGTGGTAGGTCCGTATGAGTGTGTGTTCTCCACCGGGTCGGAATTGCTGACTCCAAATTGCTATCGTTGAGGGATGTACCATTCGATTGTCATTGAGTTTATTCATATTCTGGTGATCTATGAGTCACTCTTCGGTGTTGCGAGGAGTGGTGATTGTTAGTTATATGCGCTTATGGTGCGAATCTATTTGGGATTTATAACGGGATCTGAGTAAGGTAGGTAATTGGGTATTGCAAGGTTGAGACATATTAGTTATGTTCTTTCTGATTCGTGTGGCATGGTATCGTCCGATTTCCTCGCGGTTATGGCAATGCAATTTGATTACTTGGTGATGAATTACGCATGGTTATGGATTTTTGGGCAAGGTGGCTTGAAATATTTCATGTGGACCAGCGTTTGGATGAGATCGCGCGGTGTAGCGGAGTTATGTAGGGGTATGAGCTTTGGTATTGGATTCGTGTGCTTTGATTTTTTCTACGATGTGTGCCAGTCTTTTAGCATGATGTTGTGATGGTAATTTTTAATGGCACGATAGTCCTCTCGTGTGAATATTTTATATAATTTGATTATATTAGGATGTTGCTATTGAGTGCAGGAGTTGCGCAAGTTATGGCTTCGATTTGTATCGATGTGTCATGTCATCAGAGTGGTCGTGTTGGATGAGAAGAGGTCTTTGGACCTAGAATGAATATTGTTAGAATTGTCTACCACATAGTTGGAAGGAAAATATCGGGAGTCAGCTTAGAAATCTGCTATAATTCCTGTTTGGAAAGGGGGAGGTTCATGTCAGACTGATCGGATGAATGGTTGCTAGTTCCTACGTGTTTATTTCATCATCGGCAGTATATGAAAGTGTTAGAGCGAGGAATTTCTTGATAAGAGGTTATGTACCGGTATTGGGTTGTTCTGAGCAGCTATTGTGTTTGAGTCATCCGGGGTATTATGTGATTTCATCTGGGGTGCGTATATGGCTTGATCCAACATGTTCAGACTTGTTCGGTTTATAGTTGTGGAATTTTGATATTGAATATTATTTCAGAAGTGGGAATTTGGTTCTAAGGTTTATGGGCCAGGATTGGATTTCAAAATTTCAATTGTGTTATGCTATTGTACATATATTGGATAAGGTGACGTGGTATCACCCCCGGGTATGTGCATGGTGAGGTTACGTGGTAGTTTGATGGCGTTGGAGAACAACTCTTGGCACGTTTCAGGACGAAGGTATGTTTAAGTGGGGGAGGATGTAATGACCCAGTCGGTCCTTACAAGAGTAATAGCCTGTTTCCCCCGTTTCTGCTTCATTATATGTGTTTCAGCTTCATTATGTTGTGATAGATTGGTTGGCATGGGCTTGAAGCGATTTATGGAGAGAAATGAGACACTTAGTCTCTTATCTTGGTTCAATAGTTGGAAAAGTCAGCCGGAAGTTGACTTATTGGTAAACGACCTCGGAATGTAGATTTTATGGTTCAGATAGCTTCCTTAGGTGATTTGGGACTTAGGAGTGTGTTCGGAATGTGTTTTTGATGTCCGGTGTATAATTAGGCTTGAATTGGCGAAAGTTAGTTTTTGGAGATTTCCGGTCGGCAGTGGAAAGTAGGCTATCTAGGTCGGAATGGAATTCGAGAAGTTGGATCAGGTTCGTAGTATCATTTTGGATATGTGTGCAAATTTTTAGGTAAATCGGAAGTGTTTTTGATGGTTTTGGCATCTTTGGTGAAATTTAGAAATTTCAAGTTCATAGGCTTGAATTTGATGTGATTTTGGTGTTTTGTGTTGTTTTTGGTGTTTCGAAGGCCCAACTAAGTTTCAATAAGGTTATGGGATGTGTTTGTATGTTTGTTTGAGGTCCCGAGGGCCTCAAGTGTGTTTCGGGAGGTTAACGGATCAAGTTTGAGTGTTGGAAAATTGCAGATTTTGCTGGTGTTCAGCTCTGGTTTTCTTCTATGCGATCGCAGGGGTAAGGATGCGATCACATAGGCTTGTCTAGGGAAGCAGGTAATTACTCTATGAGACCGCATTTGGGGAGGTGCGATCCAGTGAGGTTAGGGGGATGAGTACTATGTGATCACGTGTGTGGTTGTGTGATTGCATAGGGAATGGGCGCGTGGGCAGGCTATGTGGCTAGTGCTGTACGAAGGCGGGATCTGGGCGCGAACGCGTAGAGGAAGCCTGTGCAGTTACACGAACGCGTGGGGTTTCATGCGAACGCGCTGAGGAAGGGCAGCTGGGCAGAATCTTTTAAAAATCAAAATGAGGGTTTAGTCCACAATTTCAAAAATCCATTAGAGAGCTCGGGAGAAGGTGAAATTTAAAGGAATTTTCAGTGGAGTTCTTGGGGTAAGTATTATTCAATCATATTTGGGTTAATTCCATGATGTAATCTTGATATTTATCATTTAATTTGAGGAATTAGAGTGAAAATTGAGGGAAAATGGGAGGAAAGAATTGGAAATTTCTTTTGATGTATTGAGTGGGCAATTGAGGTCGGATTTTGGTAAATTTGGTATGGGTAGACTCATGAGGAAATGAGGATTCTAATTTTGTGATTTTTATCGAATTCCGAGACGTGGGCCTGGGGCTCGGGTTTGGCCAATTTCGGGAATTGCACCTAATTTTGATAGTTTTCGATTGGGGTTCATCTCCCTAGCATATTTCGATGTTATTGATCTGATTTGTGATAGACTCTGTGAATTTGGGAGCCAAATCGAGGGGCAAGAGCATCGTGGAGTAGCTTTTGGGTTGTTCTGAGGTAAGTAACGATTGTAACTCTAAACCTGAGGGTATGAAACCCTTGTATTCTGTATTGTTTTTGGTAAATGAGGTGACGCACATGTTAGGTGACGAGCGTATGGGCGTGCACCGATAGGGATTGTGACTTGGTCCGTCCCGTAGCGACTATTAAGCCGTGTATTCGATTTGAAACCTTACAACATCCTGTATTTTTTAAATTTATACTTGTTTATGGGCTGTGAGCCATGTTTGGGGCTTTTTGCCGACCTGTTTAGACCCTCAGAGGTAATTTTACACTATTCTAACACTATCCTGATAGAACAATTGTGAACTTAGTCATGTTTTTCTACTTATTGTTATTTCCACTGTTATCACACTGATTGAAACTCTGCGAGGTATTTTGGGGCTGAGTCCCGTGAGTTGAGATGAGTTGCCCGAGTGACTTGTGGGGATGACTAACTTAGGCCGAGAGCCGAATATGTGAGGATAGTCATGGATCGGGCTGCACAATATATATATATATATATATATATATATATATATATATATATATATATATTATGTATTACATATGGATTGGACTGCACGCCGCACCAATATAGATTATATATGGATCGGCTGCACATCGCATAAATATATATTATATATGGATCGGGCTGCATGCCACAGCAATATATATATATATATATTGGATCGGGCTGCACACCACAGCAATATAGCGCTTGGGCTGTGGGAGCCCCTCCAGGAGTAAGTACACCCCCAGTGAGCGCAATCGACTATTATATGGATCGGGTTGCACGCCGCAGCGTATGTAATATAGATCGAGCTGCACGCCGCAGTGTATGTTATATGGATTGGTCTGCACGCCGCAACAAAATATATATATATATATATATATATTATGGATTGGGTTGCACGCCGCAGCAGTTGTTATATGGTACCTGATGAGTGAGAGTGTTGAGTGTGAGCATTGACTTATGAGAGTAGAGTCACGAGTGACTGAGAGGCTAGCCCGAGAGGCTTTATTTGTGAGTGACACTATGCCCGAGTGGCCGATATTTCTATGAAACTATTGTTTTCACTTTTCTTTACACGGAGCCTCTTTGATAAATGTTGACTAATGTTTTATGCAAGTTTAAACGGAAAAACTGGAGTTTTGTGAAATCTCTGGTAAATTTGGACTCTTGACTTGATCTATTACCTTTACTAGTACTTATTTTTATGAAACTATAAAGTTTAAATGCTTGTCACCACACTCAAGTTTTTAGATACTTTGGTTACTTACTGAGTTGGCGTACTCACGTTACTCCCTGCACCTTGTGTGCATATTCAGGTATCGGGGCAGAGTGATAGTTGAGCTACCTCATTACGAGCATTGTTCGGAGATTATGAGGTAGCTGATCGGCGTCCGCAGCCTACTCTTTCTCCTTCCTACTCTGCCATTTTACTTTACTTCCCATACTTGTTGTAGTAGAGGATTTGTATTAGACTGTATCACCTCTTAGGTGCTCATGACGGTTGACTCCAGATGTTGGGGCTGTGTTTAGATGTTCTAATCATTTTTATTGTTTTGAAATGCTTAAGAAACAAAATTATTATGAAAAATTCGGATATTTGATGTATTAAATGGAAAATCATTTCATTATTTTCAGTGAATTGGCTACCCTACTATCACGATAGGCGCCATCACGACCAGCTTAGATGTGGGGTCGTGACATAATAGAAGGTGCAACTACCTTACGTCGTTCCAAAAGGTTTAGAGCATGATTCCAGGAGTCCAGCATGCATTATATATAGTATCTATTTTACTCTACCGAGCCACGCTATAGTCGGCCGGGTACGACACCTATTTTACAACCACTGATTAATTGGATTTTACCGAGCTCCATATGGTCGGGTACGTTTTTATTGAGTCCTCTTTGAGCCGGGTATGATATGATGATGATGATGCCCACAGAGGCGGATGTTTTTAAAAGATTATGTATATATATATATCAACCATTTCATGTCACTATCTCTTAGAGGGACTTAGATATTATAGGTTGTATCTCTTATATCTCTCTTTAAATTATTGTTCTTATTTATGCTTTTCGACCTTACATACTCAGTACTTTATTCGTACTGACATCCCTTTTGCCTGGGGATGTTGCGTTTCATGCCTGTAGGTCTTGATAGACAGGTTGACAGTGCTCTTAGTAGGCTATCAGCTCAGCGGAAGGTGTTGTTGCACTCCACTTGTTCCGGAGTTTCCTATTTGGTCAGTATGATTGGGATATGTATTGACTAGTATGGCGGTGCCCTGTCCCGACTTTTATGATGTGTATGTACTCTTAGAGCCTTGTAGACATATGTCAGGTACATGGATACTTGTATGGCTTTGTCGGCCTATGTTTTGAGTTTACAAATGATCATGTCATCCTTATAGGCCCGTATGTCACATGTATAAGTTTCTATATCATGTTTGGTCATCCTATATTAGTATACACTTATATTTTATTTTGGTTGTCTCATGACGGACCTTTTAGACCATTTACCCATGATAGTACGATAAGAAAGATATGTTACGTTATTACTCGGTTGAGTAAGGTATTGGGTGCTCGTTGCGGCCCATAGGTTGGGTCGTGACAGAAGTGGTATCAGAGTGGTTCTGTCCTAGGGAGGCTACAAGTCGTGTCTAGTAGAGTCTTGTTTATGCGTGTTTTGTGCACCACACTTATAAGAAGGAGGCTACATGGAATTTAGGACTATCATTCTTTCTTCTTAATTTAGATCGTGTGGTAGAGCTCAGTTGTAAGAATTAAAACTCCTAAATTCTACTTTATTCGTAATACAATGATACCTCATCCAAATGAACAGTTGGTAAGATATTGAATGTGGTTGTGGAAGAGTTGAGTCAGAGGAACTCGATTTTGCATCATGCTTATGATGAGTAAATGTGAGGTCTTCAGCAGATTATGTGTATACTAAGACGTGTAAGCTTCTTGATAAGGAGCCCTAAGGAATGTATATCTATCCACCCATATGGTAAAAAAAATAGAGACAGAATGTTAGGCGTCCCAAAGAACTAGTGAGATAAAGAAGGGGGAGCTAAAACTTTAAGAATGTTTTGTTGGAGTCTTCAGAATAAGGTGATAGACAGAAATATTAGCAGGAGAATAAGAAGAGAGTAAATGAAACATTTTGAGTAAGATGTAATAAATAGGTGATAACGGTAAATCAAAATATGACAGGATGGCAGTCTATAGTCAAGTGAAGGAAAAGACAAGAGGAGACATGCCTTGAGACAATAAAAGTATAAGCCCTAAAGTCATATCCTCATTTCGAGAAATCATATGCTGAGTCCAACGTGATAACCAGAAGGAAAAGTTAGACCCCTGAGTAATAGAAATTAGTATGGGATATTAAACAAATCGAACATGAATTAGGGATCGAAGGAATTGGTAATAGTCAGCATCGTTTCAGAGATCGTGTTTCGACAATATTAGAATAAACAATAGAAGAATAACCTTTAAAGGTTATTTACGAAGACGCTTCCTTAAAGCAAGCACTATGAGCAGAGTTAAACTTAAGGGAATAAATGTGCAAGTTACACTAGGTGGCAACCTTGTGCGTAAGAAATTCAAATATCCCTGGTGTAGAAGGGCTACCGCAAAGTGAGTAATATGTCAGTGAAGATGTGAAAAAAAAATGCCAAAGATGAAGAGGTAACTATATAATGGTAAAGGAAGAATGCGGTCAAAAGGTGAAAGGTATGAGATTGAATTTATTCAAATCCTACAAATATAATATGACTCCAAAACATTATGCAAGCATGACGCCGGGGAGAATCAATAAGGGTTTCTCACTCAATGATATTGATAAATAAGTGGGAATCAACACTTGATACATAAGGATCACGTACGAGAGGTAAGTTAAGACAAAGGACATAACCCAAGAGGCGTTACATAAAATACAGACATGAGAGTGGACCAACGGGTGGTCTATAATTAATTCAGGAAGAGCCTCGTTATGGATAGATAGGAGGATACAGACAAATCAGTAGATCATGCAAGATAAACATAGTGAAACCCAGCATAGGAATTCAGTTTCTCAAATACGGCATCGTAATCCTCGAGAAATATTCTAATAGGAGTTGGGGTAGTAGAAGGTACAATATAAGTGTTATGGAAATACTAGGGAGACAACTGAAATTTCAAGTCAAGAACAAACCCTACGAGCTCAAGGGCACGAAGGTAAGTAACTAAGGATAATGATCGGCGAATAAGAACATCAGAAATACAGTGGGGTATACAATGTAATAAGCTCGCAGCTTTACAAGAGTCAGAGGGTCTTCCCTAAGCACTACAATGAAAGACCAGCTGAGGAAATAAAGAAGAAGGCTTTCACATAAGCATAGTGACCTAAAGAAGAAGTGTTCTTGTAACAGCAGTCTCACTATAATATTGTATGCACTCCAAAAGAAAGTTGCACCTATCGTGGCTAATGAACGGGAAGAAGAAAAAAATCAAGAGTTGATAATTGAGATCATATGAGTTATAGGGAACTCCAGTATTCGTGGGCACTAAGATAAGCCAAGTATCCATGCAGCAAGTGGCAGAACAACCAGGAACAGTAATTGCTTACATTTAAAGATAACTGAGATGGCATTAAAGGAAATATATGGTGCTAGCATGTTAGAAGGAAGGTTGTGAGTAGTCTAAATAGATATGCGTAGGTCGCAAGCAAAAGTATGGTAGAGCAACAAGGTTTTAGCTAGAAAAGAGTAAGGATAAGAAAAGGTGAGTGAGAAGGTGAAGAGAATAGGTAAGTCCTCGGGATTAAACTCATCACAACAAGAGAGCTGATGGTTTCCATAGAGTTATAAAAAGCTCAGTATAGCATGAGCCTTTAGAAGAGATGAAATGCTACCCTAGTAGTAAAGTAAGGGTGTAATTGTGATAAATGATAAGGGGATGATGTTTAGGCCTTTGATTGAGTAATGATTTTGAGAACATGGATTTCATGAGCTGCACGGGATTAGAACAACCCCATAAGAAGAATCACATTATGATGCTATGAAATACAGTTATTGAAATATAGTATCATCCCTAAGTGGATCAAGAAAATCACTTCAAACGTTCCCCGATGCGACATGAGCCCGAGTGACAATGTACTACATGAGAGATTTCAAGTTATCAGTTGTAGATTATAGATAAACATTAAGGTGAATCAACAATAGATGAATGAAATTTACAAATATGAGATGAGATTAGGATGTCATTATTAAGATGAACAGTAATAAGGAAGCACTAAATGGATTAAATTTATACATATAGGATAAGCGGTGAGAAAGTAACCTAGAGTTGGGTGGCAGACCTCGATAATAATAAATCGAAGAAAGAGTTATGGTACATATGAGACCTAGTTGTGGTAAATCCATAAGCATTGATAACTGAGGCTATGAAACAAGATATAGCAATAGTCTTACGTTCAACAAAGTACCAAGCAAAGAACTTTAATACATCAATAGATGCCTAGAGGGACAACTTGTCATAGTACTATATATGTTCACAAAGTGAAGCCTAGATATTGGTTAAAAGCTATCAAAAAAAGGAGATAAGAGTCGCATTGGCGCACATTCAAGGTTAGACTGTAGATGTCGCATGAAAGAAGGTAGAAACAGTTACGAGATTGGGAGAATTTCGACCACAAGTCGTGGAGTGAGAAAGAGGCCTAAAGGGGGAATGCCCTAGCCTTTGGATTTATTAACCGAACAACTCCCTGGATGGAAAAGACAATATTAAAGTATTCGTAAGATTTATTGCTTAATATAAGGATAAGTGCATGAGTCAACATTCCAGGACGAATGTTACAAAGGGGGAATGATGTTACACCCTATGTTTTCATACGTGAGAGTACGTCGTAAGTCAATTGATGTAAGCTCAGAAATAAGATTATATTTTTAAGCATATAAATTAAGTTAATCACGTTACCTAGGAGGTTACAAATATTTAAGATCATGAATAACGAGTACCAATAGGGTTGGATAGCTTAGAAGCTAAACCAATTGAAGAAAATAAGTTTAGTCGAAAGTCGACGAGTTTGGAACGTTATAACATGTACTTTAGGGTGATACTATGGTTCATTACATGATAAGGAGTTTATTCTATGAGTTAATTTTTTTCGTATGATAGTCGTGTGCTACGTTTGAATTCAAGAAAGTTGTGGAAGAAAAGTTGGCAAAGGTCTTCACAAGTTACATTCATAAATTTTTTGAAACTTAGGTTAAATGTAAATGAGCGTTTCTCCCAATATATTTGGAATTAGGGTATGATCTAGCTGCCAAATTTAAGATCTACGAGTCTAGTTTCTAGCTCATTTAACTGTTTGTCTATATGACATTGTAGTAGAGAGATATATGTATTTCTTGCAAGACTGCGCAGGCTGCTAGGTGACAAGTAGGTGTGTCACCTACTTGGTTAAATGAGAGCCCAAAAAAAAGCAATTTTGGGTCGGCCAAAGAGCTTATTTAATGGCCTATCTCCTGAAATATAACTCTCATTATATATCACAAACAACCAGACCTAAAACCCTACAAACTTCCTCCCAAAAATTACCCACAAACCCTAATTGATTTTCTCTCCCTTTCAAGTTCTAATTGGGGGTAAAACCTAGAAGTTGAAGAACCAAGATAAGGGATGAGTTATCCAACAAATAAGGTAAGTTTACTGATCTATTTCATCAATTTTTTATTCTTTAAATACATGGTATTTCTTTCTATACTTGTAATAACTCACGGGACGGTGATTGGAAGTCGTGAATTCGAGTTATTCACTTGTAGCGGACTGTTTTGTGGACTGTTTTATGTTGCTGTTGGGCTGCGTATTTCACTACTGTTTTTTCGAGTTTTGGAGGATAATTTTTTTGTAGAAACACCATATAGATGTAGGGTGGTGGGATGGTCATTCGTCATAACATTTCTGGGTCGTTTGACATTACTACGGTGGTCATTTTGTGTATGAAGAGATTGCGGTGTGTTGGGCTGTATTAAAGTATCTTATGGTGTATATAAGGCTGGAAAATAATGTATATATTTTTTTGTTCTTGTGTTCTTCCGTTGTTGGTGTTATCTTGAATTTGGAGGAAGTAAGGATTATAAGGGAGATCCTGCCCGTTTTTATACAAAGTAAGCTTGTCGTTCGTTATGCGATAGTTGTACCTTTCGTAATTTAATGATAGTATTATTATCGTTGTTGTAGATTAGGGTGCGAAGAGGCGAGTTCAACTTGGTGAGTAGAAAGATTGTGATAAGGTATGTTAATTCTCTTCCGTCATTCTTTTGACATGATCTAAAGTGAAACGAACATAAACGATACGCTATTTCATAATGAATCTACTCCTAGCAACTAAGGTGGTAAATGTTGTTCTTTCCGTACAAAGTTATTCTAATAAAGTATGTATAATCCTTGAGTCTGAGTGAAGTTCATATTCATGGTATGATGTCCATAATGTTAATAGAAGGTGCAACTACCTTACGTCAATCCAAAAGGTTTGGAGCGTGATTCCAGGAGTCCAACATGCATTATATATAGTATCTATTTTACTCTACCGAGCCGCGTTATAGTCGGCCGGGTACGGCACCTATTGTGCAACCACTGATCAATTGGATTTTACCGAGCTTCAGGTGGCCGGGTACATTTTTATCGAGTCCTCTTTGAGGCCGGGTATGATATGATGATGATAATGCCCACAGAGGCGGATGTTTTTAAAAGATTATGTATATATATATATCAAGCATTTCATGTCAATATCTCTTAGAGGCGCTTAGATACTACAGGTTGTATCTCATATATCTCTCTTTACATTACTTTTCTTATTTATGTTTTTCGACCTTACATACTCAGTACTTTATTCGTACTGACGTCCCTTTTGCCTGGGGATGCTGCGTTTCATGCCCGCATTTCCTGATAGATAGGTTGACAGTGCTCCTAGAAGGTTATCAGCTCAGCGGAAGGTGTTGCTGCACTCCACTTGCTCCGGAGTTGCCTATTTGGTCAGTATGATTGGGATATGTATTGACTGGTATAGCGGGGCCCTGTCCCGACCTTTATGATGTGTATGTACTCTTAGAGGCTTGTAGATAGATGTCAGGTACATGGATACTTGTATGGCCTTGTCAGCCTATGTTTTGAGTTCATAAATGATCATGTCATCCTTATAGGCCCCTATGTCACATCTGTAAGTTTCTATATCATGTTTGGTCATCCTATATCTAGTATGCACTTATATTTTATTCTAGTTATCTCATGATGGCCCTTTTATCCCATTTACCCATGATAGTACGATAAGAAATATATGTTACGTTGGTACTCGGTTGAGTAAGGTACCGGGTGCCCGTCGCGGCCCATAGGTTGGGTCGTGACATATATCATCTTCCAGATCCTATGAATTATTATCCTTATGTTGCTTGTCTCATTACATGTCACAGTCGCAGGTTCATTGGGATAGGTAATAATAATGTTGTAAAGAAATAATGCAGAGAATAATAATAAATACGAAAAGTAGTAATGCATTAGTAAGATCTTAAAAAACGTCAACAAGTGCGGTTCGATGACTCGAGTAATTATTTCTAAACAAAATACTGAAAATATCTCAAATGCTCAAAACTATTTTTTTTTTAAATAATTGATGCTAATTTGCTAGGCTACCCAGGAACTCGGCGGGCCAATGATGGTGTGGCAGTCCAGTTCTTGAGAACAGCTCCTTTCTCCACGGTTTGAATGATAAGGTCTTCCTCCTCCTCCTCCTCCTCCTCTACTATCGCACTGCAATCCATGTATTCTTTATCAAGAAACAGTTTCCTCATGCCAGCTAAGACTTCATCTTCCTCAAATCCCCACATCATGTCTACTTGTTGGAATGTTTGATACAAAGGTGGTACTGGTGTTCTAGTGGACAATAAGGACCACGCCATGGTGGTGACCAATCCTAGTACTCTTGCCAAGTATATCCATATCCAAGCCTGAAAGTTGTACCATGTCGATGCGGTTGTACAGGTTTGGTGGTCCCTTGAAGGTTTTTTGCCGAGACCTTTGCTAAGTGCATGGCCTGTCCATAGTAGTATGCTTTATATATTATTACTCCACCATCGATCATTTTCTATTGCGTTGACTCGTTCAATGCAATGGTACGTCTCTCCACCCAGGTTCTTCTTATTGCCAATAACTAGAACGGTCTGATTGGTGTAGATGGGGTTACTTCCATCTCCATGGATAATAACCTCCTGATGATTCCATTCAAACTTCATAACTTGATGTAGAGTAAAAGCCACTACCCCAGTGGAATGTATCCAGGGACGTTCAATAATAGGTTATAGGTGGCAGATATATCCAGCACTTGGAACTCGACATCAAACCAGGTCGGGCCCATCTGTAGGCTGAGGTTGATTTCTCTGATTGTGGCTCTTTGGGATCTATCAAACGCCTTCACATTCATGCTTCCCATCCTTATCGCTTGCAGGCCTTTACCTAATATCTTCAGAGTAGTTAGTGGGAATATGTTGAGACTGGATCCTCTATCTATTAGGACCCTGGCGATGAACTTATCCTCAAATCGCATTGTGATGTGTAATGCCCTGTTGTAACTTAGTCCCTCTGGTGGTAACTCATATTCATAAAAGGTGATTTTGTGGCTCTCCAGTACCTTCCCGGCCATATTGGCCATCTCCCCACTAGTGATGTTGGTGAGTATATAAGCTTTACTCAGCACTTTCATCAAGGCATTCCTGTGTGTGTCGGAGTTTTGCAGCAGCGACAAGATTGATATATGAGCGGGAGGTTTGTTCAAATGATCGACAATAGAATATTCTCTTTCTTGTACTTTTCTCCAAAGGTCATTAGTACCAGTCTCGACAATAGGCGGCTTAGATGCAGCTTCCTCGCTTGTTCCCCCCAAGTTTTCAGGTGTATAAACTCTGCCAGTTGTAGCCATGCCTTGTGCCGCACTGTCTCTTTCATCTTTGCTTTTCCTTTTCTTCTGGTTTCCGAAACATAATCCCATGGGATGGAATCAAACTTGTAGGATGATGTGGGAGCTACCATCACAGTGAAGAGTGCAGTTACCTCGACCTCAAACGGTGCTTGGGTTTGTACCACAACTGGTGTGAGGGTGACCAGAGATGTCTTTGGATCATCCCTCTCTCGAATGAGTCTGATTGAGCCTTCCAGGTCCCATTCTTCGTCGGTATCTATTATATTCACTCCCTCACTTCTATGAGCTGGGAGACAATTTTTATGCACATTTGGTGCAGTTTCCTTTGCCTGTATGACCTTGTTGTCGATCAGTGTCTGAATCTTGTCTTTCAGTGTGCGATACTCATCAATTGTATGACCATTCATGCTTTAATGATAGGCACATATCTTGTTGGGTTTAATCCACTGAGAAGAATTCTCTGTAGCAACAAAAGGGATGGGAGTGACATAGCCAGCAGCCTTCAGTCTCTTGTATAGTTGGTCTATGGGCTCAGCAATAGGGGTGTATTGTCTAGGTGGTATGCGGTCAAAGTTTGGTCATGGTTTTTGGTAGTTTTGGCGAGCGGTTGGAGGTGAATGGTAATATGCGGGTTGAGTGTTATAGGTGTGGTAGGTAGTAGCAAGTTGTTGGTATCTGGGGGGTGAAGGTTGATATGTGGGTGGAGGTGTTTGGCATGTGAGAGGAGACTTAGGACCCTAGGCTACCATTACGGCACCTACTTCTTTCTTCTTCGAAATACTTCCTAATTCCAAAGATTTATTTGTGGCCTGCAATGCCTCGAAATTTGTCACCATCCCACTCTTAATCCCTTCCTCTATTCGTTCTCCTAGCTTGATAATGTCGGAGAATTTGTGGTTATAAATAATCATCAACGTTTCATAATACTGCGGGTCTTGAGATCTAACGAAGAACTTGTTCATTTGTTCTTCTTCGAGTGCTGGCCTTACTTTTGCAGCCTTAGATCTCCATCGAGTAGCATACTCGTGGAAGGTTTCTGTTTGTTTTTTCTTGAGGTTTTGAATGTAGAAAACAACTGGTGCATTTTCTGTGTTGAACCTGAATATATCGATGAAGTCTGAAGCCATGCTTACCCAACTAACCCACTTCTTCGGGTTGTGGATGATATACCAAGAAAACGCATCTCCTATGGGGCTTCGCATGAACAGTTTCATACAGATTTGTTCATTTTTACCCACTCCTACAAGCTTTTCACAATATGTCCTCAGATGCACTTTCGGATTACTGGTTCCATTGAACAATTCAAATTTGGGAGGTTTGGAACCCTCCGGCAATTCCACATCATGCCAAATGTACAAGTCTTATAGTTTAAACCTTCTATGCCTTTACCACTTTCGACATTCTACACTCTGATAGTGAGCTTCTTGAGTCACCCTGCCATGTTCTTAATGAGCAGTTCTTTCTCGGTCGATTCTGGCATTTATAGGGTTTGTAGAGGGGTATGGGGTAAGGTTTCCACATATATTGAATCTCTTTGATGGAGTCCGGGAATCTGGGCATAAGGGCAGTCATTTGTTGAGTTTTGCGGATCAGGAGTAGGTTGTGGTACGTTTTGGGGAGTGTGATAAGTGGTGGTATGTGGGTATTAGGTTGAATGATGATGGTGTTGTTGAGGAGTTGGTACTGGGGGAGGATTAAGGTTTTGAGGAGGTGTGGGGTACTGGTGTGGTGCAGGAGGGTTTGGGGGCAGGTTTTGATTTTGCGTGTTTTGCAGTGGCGTTTGGTTCTGGATAGTTGGATTTTGTTGGTCAATGTCAGGAACATTGAGGGTAAGAGAGAGGTTTTCCAAGTTTCGGACCTGCTCAAGTTCTCCTTGTAACTCCAAGATTTTCTGTTCCAGACGTAAGACCAGTTCATTCTGTGTCGGAGTGCTTCGGCCATCCGAAGTTTCGACATTCTCTGCCATGGTAGCGTTATCCTTCCTGATACCACTCAAATCATCCATTTACCCTTTTCCTTTGTTCTTGCTTTTAGGATCGCTTGGTGGAGGAGGAGGTGAAGGACCTCTCGATCTAGTGTGATATGCTGACGATGTCAGTATGTACGAACCAACCTTGGGGAATGGGAATAATCAAAAGAAAGAAAAAGCAAAAGGTAACCAAGTTAGCAAGGGGTATTGAAATAATGCTTGCAGTATTAAACATGTTTCGCAAAGTCATGCAATCATTCGCATCCTAATTTGGGGACTGTTTAACCAAAGAATTAGACCCTTTGACTAAAGCTTATTTTTAAGATGAATACGGGTTACTGATAATCGAGATAATGGAAAAATGAATAATAGACAATATTACAGAAATAAAAGATCGAAGTTGATTGTATTTCGAGAATCAGATGCCTTTACAAGTTGTATTCCCCTCCCTTATATAGGAAATTCTTATAACATACAATTGCTGCTACGGTTACTCATTAATGACTAATTATGACATTAATGAGGCGTTACAAAGGATAACGGTAAATAGGGGTGCAGTTACATAGCGTTCGAGTAACCAATTGTGGGTTCGTGAATCTATCCGTAGCTTTGTCTAGATTCATTCTGACCGTGCCTCTCTCCCGTTTTGATCAAATTGGACTTCCGGTGACTGATAAGTTTGTGGGTTTACTGAACCGTGTGTCTTTGTACCGTACCTCTTCAAAGAGTTATTTCCAGCTATCGTGTTTTTCGTGTCCACGTGACTAGCCGAGTTGTCAAAAGCTGGCTTACGTGTGAAACTCCTTTTTACCAATACAGATAGTCCCCCACTTACCATATATTTAACGATTAATATTTGGTAAGTGGATATTCATTTATGTCGGGAATATTTTGCCGCCGCTTTTCCTTGAATCATTGTATCCTTCTATGTACCATAGGTGTCATTTTTCACTTTCATTTAATGCTCATACCACGTGTCCTTTTCGGATTTGTTCTGCATTTACTCAGCACCTTTTAGGGCTTTTTGCGGTTGTGCCAAACCTGAAGTTACATCTTCAATTATGACTTTTCATTATTATTTTCCTTTTTCATCATTATTGATGGTTGTCTTCAAGTATAAATACATAATTTATTTTCTTTGCTTCCACAAAACACTTTTCTACTTCTGCTTTCTGTAAAAAAAAAACTTTCTTCTTTGCCATTGTAAACATGTCTTCTTCAAACCAACCTCAAAAAGTAATAGACATTGAAAGCTTAGCGCCATCTTCTGCTCCGACTAGGAGTCGGAGGGGTGGTAGACTTAGAAGTCTAGGGTCCACTCCTTTGAGGGGCTCTTCTTCTTCTCAAATAGTTCCTTCTTCTTCCACTAGATCTCCAGTTATTCCGAGATTTAGGGTTTCTCGGTCTTCGTCTAGAGGTAGAGGCGAACGCCTTCGTAAACCTGGAGTCGATGAAATTGTCCCTGCTGAGTTTGTTTTTTCTAGGGATAGTCAAGTTCTTGTAGATCAGTCTTGTTCTATTGATAGTGTAGAAAGATACCCAACCCTTATAACTAAGGGTCAGATTTCCCTTATTCGAAGGGAGTGCTCATGGAATATGGCTTTCCTATCTATATTCTGAATAGTAATCAAAGAATAACATCTTACAAGACGGGATATTCTTTTGTTTATACTTATCCCTTCACTTTAGGGTTTAGACCCCCCATTGACCCAGTTATAATTGAGTTTTTCCGTTTTTTCAATATATGCTTAGGACAAGTTGTCATGCTTGTGTGGCGAGTTGTCGCATGCCTTAGGAGTTTGGCTTCTTTAGCCTCGGTTCCTTTTACCTTCAACCATCTTATTCACCTCTACTCTCCTACCTTATTCCGTGATGGGGTTTTTACTCTGACTGCTAGGAGCAAAAGAGTGTTAGTAACCCCTGGAGACGATAAGGATAGGGGTTGGTATATTCGTTATGTTGTTGTACCCACTGCTGGTTTAGTGAGTGAAGAAAATCTTCCCTTCCCTGAGAAGTGGAATCGTGCACGTGAGTATGATTTAGCTCACACTTACTTTTTCTTGTTTTGACTTGAGATGTTTTATTTAACACCGAGTCTATTTATTTTTCTTCTTTCAGCAATCATGAATACTGTCGAGAATGTCTCCGGTATTCGTGATTGGGTAGAAAAACTGTTATCTGTTGCTCCTTCTAAAGAAAGATCTTGGAAATACCTCGCTGGGAGGTACGGTTAGCAAGTAAAGACCCACGGCAAGTGAATCTTTTGTTCTTGCTTCTTTCCTTACTCGAGTCTTTTTTCCTTCTGTCGTTTAACTTTTTTCCCTTTTTAATAGGATTCTCTACTCGTGGGGTGTCTGCTTCCTCTATCCCGAAGATGTCCTTGGCTCAAGCCCAGGAAATTATCGTTAGTTCATCTTCTTCGAAGAGGAAGATTAGTGAATCTCGTTCCAAGGAGGAAGAGGAAGAGGGTGCTTTAGTGCACAGGCCACGGAGAAGGTGAATTGTTTTAGATGACGAGCCTGCTGCCTCAACCTTGCCTTCCGTGTCTGTGCTTGAGCCCCCTGTATTTGATGATGTTCCACATTCACCTATTCACGGTGGTATTGATCTCGCTCCTGATGACGTTCCTTTGTCTGTTGTCTTTCCTGCTTCTTTGAGAGAAGAAGTTTCTTCTATTCCTTTGGCTATTTCAACTTTTGTTGTTGTTCTGCCTGTAACTCCTTCAACTCTTCAACTTTCCATCCCTGCTCCTTTGCCTATGGCTTCTCAAGCTTCTCAACCTTCCGTGCCTATTGTTGTTCCATCTCTGCCTGCTTCCATGCCTTCCGTTAGGGAAGTAGGGTCTTCCAGTAGAGAGATGCGGCAGGTGGTAATTGAGGTTCCAGCTGAGGGAAACCTTTACAAGAAGACGGGTGAGCCTGAAGTGTGGCTCAAGCATTTAATAGGTCGCACTGAGAAAGCAAAGCTATCTAGCCACGATGCTCTTACATGGGCAAATGAGGTCGTGCAGACTTCTTTGAAGGCATGGTGTAAGTTATCCTCTTTCACTCTCTTATATGAAATTTACCATATCTAACTGGTTTACTTCTTATAGATTAACCTCATAGGCATGGAGCTTATGAAGACGATTTCAAACACAGACCAAGAGACAAGAGAGTTGCAGGCAGAAGTTGATTATTGGAAAGCACAGTATAATAGCTTAAGGATTGACATGGACGCTTTAGAAGAAGAGAGGAGTACCTTGAAGCGGCAGATGAGACTTATGGCAGCAGAGCTAGCTGTGGAGCGGGCTTCTTGCAGTCAAAGTGACAAAGACAAGAGTGTTCTGGAGTCTTCGTTTGTGGAGCAGTTGTCCCGTGCCTCAGAGGAGATTAGAGACTAAAAGAACTTGTTGGGGCAGAAGGAAGAATACTCAGGCAAGCTCGTGCAATCACTCACTCACACTCAAGAAGATCTTCAAAGGGATTTAGAGGAGGCGATTGTTCCATTAAGGGCCGCTCATGAAGCTTCGGAGGCGGAGAAAGACGGGCTGAAAGCTGAACTTCAAGTGTGGGCACAAGATTATGAAGATTTGGAAGAGGTGGCTGTTGTCGATGTGAGCTGGACATATATGAATTCTCGCCTTGACACATTGATGGAGATGAGTCAAGAGGGTTTTGACCTTAGTGCTGAAATAGCCAAAACTAAGGAAGCCATGGAGAAGGCTCAATAGGGTCATAACCTCTCTTCACCTAATGGTGAGATTCCAGCCGCTCATGCCTCTTCATCCTCAGTTGCTCCCGTTCCTTCCGCCTCTGAAGTCAACTCCTCTCTTTGAAAAGATCTAGTTGGTTTACCCCTTTTTTTTTCTTTTTCTTTGTATCAATTGGTGGTTACCCCCAGTCCCATCGGGGGTAAATTTGGATTTCCTTTAAGTCCCCAAATGACAACTTAGGGGGTACCACAATGTAAATATAAAAATCTTATACGGCTAAGTATAAGCTAATACTTAGTTTTAGCCGTTTTTAATATATTAGTTCGACTTTTGTTGAGTTTTTGTTTCACTCTTTAAGTCTTTTTCATGCTTTATTTTTCGAGGTTTTAGTTTTACTTTCGAGTTTTGCATGTGGAATGCTTTAGAGTACTCGTACCTTTTTTATAATAGGTACGGTGTCATACTAAATGTGTGCCTTTTTGTAATAGGCATAGTTTATGGAAGAGGGCCCTTTATAATCGACATGAAGAAGACGTCTCAACTTCATGATAATGCAATGGAGTGATAGGAATTTTACACATGTTTAAGAATGTTTTCAAGGAAAGTTTTTTGTTTAAACTATGAAATTTTACATGTGTTTGGTTATCTTCTAAAACTCACGCTTGCAACTGTTTTTGTTTAACAGATTTAGTATACTCTTGTATTTCGTAACTGTTTTTCATAGGTAA